>BROE01000015.1:9044405-9053639 GCA_036571765.1 Plecoglossus altivelis
AATCCAATCAGCATTTAAATGATGGAGTTAATAAATGCATCTCAGAGGCTATGCTGTGATGTTTCTATGAAAAAGAGCCTGAGTGTTAGTGTGTGTATGTGAGACAAAGAGGGAGGGGAGGGAGGGAGGGAGAGAGACTGGGAGGGAGGGAGAGAGACAGTGATAGGGAGAGACATAGATAGAGAGGGAGAGAGACGGAGGGAGAGAGAGACAGAGATAGAGAGTGAGATTGAGGGAAAGAGAGACAAAGAGGGAAAGAGAGGGAGTGGGAGAGAGGGAGAGTGAGAGACACGGAGAGAGTGAGAGAGCGATGGTGAGAGAGAGAGAGACAAAGAGAGAGGGAGAGACAGAAAGAGGGAGATATATAGAGGGAGACAGAGAACGAGAGGGAGAGAGATATAGAGAGGGAGAGAGAGGGGGAGAGACAGAAAGAGGGAGATATAGAGAGGGAGAGAGAGAGAGAGAGAGAGAGAGAGAGAGAGAGAGAGAGAGAGAGAGAGATGGAAACACGGAAGGCCAGCCAGTCTTCCTGGCTCCAGCGTGTGATGGGATGAGGTACGGCAGGGCAGCCCTAATCACACCCACAGAACAAGTAAACACACACAGAGAAACAGGAAGCAGAGATGAAAAATGAATGACTTCCATTAAATATCGGAAAGACGACCGTTCTCACCCCCATCCTGTCTTCCACACGCTAAAAGCATGCCTGTTGAACACCTTGTTCCTCATTGTTAAAACGCTTACTTTGCTACTCCTCCGCTTGATGGGGAATGTCAGCGTTTAACAGCTGAATATTTCATGGGTTTGTATTTCCTGGGTGAGGCGTGACAGGGTCTCTCTCTCCTATCTCTCTCAGGGACACAGATGAACACATCTGGAGCGAGTCTTGACCTCCCAGCTTGTGTGTGTGAGAGTGCTTTTGTGTGTGTGTGTGTGTGTCCAACTCAGTGTGTATCTGGCATGTGAGCATGTGTGTGTGTGTGTGTGTGTGTGTGTGTGTGAGAGAGAGAGAGAGAGAGAGAGAGAGAGAGAGAGAGACGAGGAGAGAGCGAGCGAGAGAGAGAGAGAGAGAGAGAGAGAGAGAGCAGAGAGAGACGAGAGAGCGAGAGAGAGAGAGAGAGAGAGAAGAGAGAGAGAGCAGAGGAGAGAGAGAGACACCGAAGAGAGAGAGAGAACAGGCATGTGTGTGTGTGTGTCTGTATCTCTCTCTCTGCATCTCTTGTTTGTCCGTATGTCTTTCTGTCTCCCTCCTCTTCCACTCTCCCTGCTCCTCTCGCCCTCTCCACCGCTCCTCCCTCACTCGTTTTCCTCTCCCTCGCTTCCCTCACTCCTCCTCTCCCCTCTCGCCTCTCCCTCTCTCCTCCCTCCCTCCACCCAGAGAGACTTTTGCTCTCGCCTGTTATTCCTCCTCCACCCCTCCTAGCTGGTTACAGACGGGTATCAAGCTGTTTTACTGAGCGGTTTCTATCTCCTTCCAAGCTCAATACAGACTTTTTTCTGCCTGATTCCTGGAGCTGTTGACAAACTGGTTTCTGCCTGTTTCTTCTTTAGACGACACCACACACAGTCACACAACCACACCACCACAGCAACCACCTACACACACCGACACACACACCACAGACACAAATCAACAATGACACACACACACACCACCACAGACACACACACACACGCTTATACACACACATGCACGCGCGCTCACACACATGCTGACACACGTTCTGTCATGCACACACACACAACCAACCAACACACACACACACTCTCTTTTTTTCTCTCTGTCTTTCTCTCACGCACACACACTCACAATCACCACACACACACCACCCACACGCACACACACAGCACACCCACACACACACACCACAACAACCCATCAGCACACACCACCACCCACACACCACCACCCCCCCACACACACACAAGCACCACAACAACCGAAGCCACAGTACACCCCCCCAAACACCACCACAACACACAACCACAACAAACACACACACACAAAAAAAAAAAAAAAAAAAAAAAAAAAAAAAAAAAAAAAAAAACACAACAACAAAAAACAGCACCACACACACACACCACACACACCACACAACTACACAGCCAACACAGCACAGACAGCACACACACACTACACCCCACACACACCACACCATGCCACACACACACGCATCACCACCCCAACACAGCAACACAACACAGAACCACACACCCACCACACACACAACACACTACCCACAACACCACAACAACAACACCACCAGCCGCTGACACACACACACACGACCAGCAGCGAACAAAGTATTCATGCACACACGACCCAAACTGGTCATTCCTGCCTGTTCTTATCTAGCTCAATGACCAGAACTCGGTTCCACCACCAACCAGGCCCTAGTCTTCCGATAACGTCCTGACAAACTGGTTCCGGCCTGTTTCCTAGCTCATGACAAACTGGTTCCGGCCTGTTTCCTAGCTCATGACAAACTGGTTCCTGCCTGTTTCCTAGTTCATGACAAACTGGTTCCTGCCTGTTTCCTAGTTCATGACAAACTGGTTCCTGCCTGTTTCCTAGCTCATGACAAACTGGTTCCGGCCTGTTTCCTAGTTCATGACAAACTGGTTCCTGCATGTTTCCAAGCTCATCACAAACTGGTTCCTGCCTGTTTCCTAGTTCATGACAAACTGGTTCCTGCATGTTTCCAAGCTCATCACAAACTGGTTCCTGCCTGTTTCCTAGTTCATGACAAACTGGTTCCGGCCTGTTTCCTAGCTCATGACAAACTGGTTCCGGCCTGTTTCCTAGTTCATGACAAACTGGTTCCGGCCTGTTTCCCAGCTCATGACAAACTGGTTCCGGCCTGTTTCCTAGCTCATGACAAACTGGTTCCGGCCTGTTTCCTAGCTCATGACAAACTGGTTCCTGGCTGTTCCAGCTTCTGCCCTGTGATTAACACACTGGCCAACAGCGAGGCAGGAGGTAAACACAAGGCTAACACTCTCCACCCTCCTCTTCACACACTCTCAACCTCATTAGTCCCTGCGTACCATCAGGGTAATTACTGCATTACCTTGACAGCAGGAGGCCAGTATCGCCCCCACTGTTAGCTTGCTAATGACAATACGGCCCTCTGGCTGAGAGATGAGGCTGGAGGAGACTCTGGGTAAAGCCTGCCGGTTAGCCTGCTAGCTGCTAGCTTGTTAGCCTGCTAGCTTCTTAGCCTGTCTGCTTGTTAACCAATTAGCTTCTTAGCTTGTGAGCCTGCTAGCTTCTTAGCCTGTCTGCCTGTTAACCAATTAGCTTCTTAGCTTGTGAGCCTGCTAGCAGACCTAAGCTCCAAACTGCTTCTGGGATAAGAATAATATTTCTTGCCAGGTCTTCAGAGGAAGTACTCCAGATTAGCGTTGGAGGCCGAAAAGAAGATGACAGCTATTGATATCTCCTGCCCTGTTCCTCTGGTGTGAAGGAGAATGGAGCCAGATGAGCAGAGAGAGAGTTTTATCTCTCTTTTAATGATCCTCTCAGAGTATAGAGCTGGCACTGGAGCAGACAAGAGAACACACACTCACGGCTACACACTCACACACACACACACACACACACACACACACATACACACACACACCATGTCTCTTGGACGCCCTATCTCTCACACACACACACACCCTCTCTCTCTCACACACACACACCTTCTCTCTCTCTCTCTCTCTCTCTCTCTCTCTCACCACTGTTACTAGTTCGTCTCCTTACCTCTTCTTACTACTTCCTTCTCTTTTCCCATCCACCAGCCACACCCACTCACACACTCACACTCAGCACACACGGCGCAACACATCACATACACTCCACACATGTCTCCTTGGAATCGCGCTATCCTCTTCTCAAACTACGACACAAGCACTCTCATCTCCTAACTCCATACTTCTCAAGCACCTCGCCAACGCCTCTCTTCTTCTCTTCCGCACTTCCTCTCGTCTCTCCTCTCCTCTCTTCATCTACACCACATCTCTCTCTCCATTCTCTCCTCTTTCTCTCTCTCTCTCTCTCAGACTCTACTTCCTCTACAACACATCATCTCTCGTCGTCTCTCTTCTCTCCTCACACACACACAACCCACACACATCATCACCCACACACCCCTCTCTCTCTCTCTCTTCTTCTCTCTCTTCCACACACCACAACACCTCTCCACACCTCTCTCCTCCTCTCTCTTCTCTCACACACACTCTCTTTTTCTCTTTTTCTTTCTTTCTCGCTCTTCCTCTCTCTCACACCCACACACAACACCACAACACACACATCCCTCGTCTCTTTCTCTCTCTCTTCTCTCACACACACACTACACATCACACTACACCCTCTCTTTCTCTCTGCTCTCTCTTCCTCTCACACATACACACCACACCCACACAACACACACCCACACCTCCTTCTCTCTCTCGCTCTCTGCTCTCCGTCTCTCTCACACACACACCACACACAGCATCACACACACAACACCACACACACACACACCACAGAAGTGGGTGACGTGATACTGAAGAAGAACACTGGAGCTGGTATTCATGGTGTCCGCAGCTCTTCATTAAATCAGAAGTTCCAGGAAGAGTGGGAGGGGATGGGGGAGAAAGGGGATGGTGGAGAGGGAGAGGCGGAGGAAGGGAGGGAAGGAGGGGGAGAGGCTAGCCCCGTCTCCAGGGAGTTTGCAGAAGGATGAGATGAACAAAGAGAAGAGAGAGAGAGAGACAGAGAGAGAGAGAGAGCCGGAGCCAGAGAGAGAGAGCCAGAGAGAGAGAGAGAAAGGGAGAGTGAGAGAGAGAGAGCAGAGAGAGAGAGATAGAGAGAGGAAGATAAGAGAGAGAGAGAGAGAGAGCCAGAGAGAGTACGGAGAAAGGGAGAGTGATAGAGAGAGGAGAGAGAGAGAGAGAGAGCAGAGAAGAATGAAGAGATGAGAAGAGAGAGGAGAGAGAGAGAATAGGAGAGTGATGAAGAGATATCGAGATGAGAGGAGAGAGAGATGAGATGAGAGAGAGAGAGATGAGGAGAGAGAGAGATAGCTAAACAGGGACTGGTCTGGTGTCAGGTGAGGTCACAGCCCAGTTACAGGAGAGGAGGAAACGTAAACCAGATCAATCCTGTCAGGAGGATCCAAGAGGTTTATTAAAAAACCTTTCATCATCCCTCTGTGCGTCTCTGAAAGCATACGACCCCTGGACCTCCCCCAGACACATCGCTCTCTCTCTCCACCCTCTTGTCAGGTCAGAGTTCACGGGGGGAGGGGGGGGGAGATAGGAAGTGACATCATGGAAAGTCTGATGTCTCACAAGGGGATTTAGGATTATGCAAATGAGTGATGGGAAGTCTCCAGGGTGGGCGGGGTTTCCAGCAGATGGCCACGCCCCCTTGATTGTGGAGCAGATTGAGTGGGGGAGGTTGTGTCTGCGAAACACAGATACAGCCTGTCATATAGAGGAAGAGCTATACACCCCTCTCTCTGTGTGTGTGTGTGTGTGTGTGTGTGTGTGTGTGTGTGTGTGTGTGTGCGTGCGATTAGGGAGCTATCGTGTGCCTGTCAGCTACTGATAAATGATTCCGTGTTAAATATCTCCATCAAATCTCTTTTCATCAGGGGGCAAGCCCTGCCCAGTCCTACCATTAGCATAGCAATTTACAGGACCGCTCTCAGCACTGACCAAGCAATTCCCAGGTGAACCCAACCAATTTGGGCCAGATTAGTTGAAATTGGGCAAGGCAGGATTTCATAACGTGTCCGATGATTGCGTCCGCGTTCAGATCTAGTCTGCGTTAGCTTCCATCCCAAAGCCTGTAGGGTTTCTACAAAGGGTTGACCTGCCCCTCCAGAGCGAAGCTCTTTTCTCAAGCTGTTGTAGGACGCAGCATTCATCTACACAAGTACAGATCAACTCACCTTCTCAACCAGAGAGGTGAAAAGCACACCACAGCATTCTACGAAATATCAACCCTATTAGACAGAAAAGACAGAATGGGGGGGTTTTTTCGGAAGAGGAGGAGGGGAATTGTTTGTGTGATAATAAGAAAGATATTTCACACAAGTGGGACTTGGCAATTATCCGCAGGAGATGCTAGGTGGTGACACGTCGGGTGTCATCGCCTTTCTCCTTGGTAACGGAGAACACAGGAGGAGCTGTTTGAACACAAAGGCGACACAACACCCTCTGCTCTTTAGTTCACTCTGAATTAATGTGTCACACTCTCACAATCACACACACACACCAATACACAGGAGATACAATCTCAGGGTGTGAGACAGATGTGTGTGTGTGTGTGTGTGTGTGTGTGTGTGTGTTTACAGTATAAATGCATGTGCGTGCGTGACAGAGAGGGGAGTTGTGTAAGGACTGTGAGAAGGGGCAGAAATAATTCTTTCTTCACCAAGAGCAGCACACTTTGCTCCCTATGGAGGTGAATTTCCATTCAAATGTATTAGGCTGTACTGAGTGACATTTGTGGAGATTAGACCTTAATGCACTTCCAGCAGAGGCTGAAGGTGTACCCATACCCTCCTGGATGATCCACTGGACCCAGGAGAACACCGCAGAAGAAGAGTGATGGGCTACAGAAGTGAGCCCGGAGGCTGTACATAGATATGGACTCCAGTGGTGCACACTCACTGAGAGAGAGGAATACTTGGTGATGGTAGCCCTTTACTGGCGGGTATGAGGCCGAGGGAAATCCCACCAAAACCAGCAGGGAGAGGGGAAGAGAGGAGACGGGAGACGAGGGAAGGAGAGGGGAGGAAAGGAGAGGGGAGGAGAGGGGAAAAGAGGAGAGGGAATGAGAGGGAAAGAGGGGAGGAAAGGAGAGGGGAGGAAAGGAGAGGGGAGGAGAGGGGAAAAGAGGAGAGGGGAAAAGAGGAGAGGGAATGAGAGGGAAAGAGGGGAGGAAAGGAGAGGGGAGGGGAGGATAGCTGAGGAGAGGGGAAAAGAGGAGAGGGAATGAGAGGGAAAGAGAGGGGAGGAAAGGAGAGGGGAGGGGAGGATAGGGGAGAAGAGGAGAAGGAAAGGAGAGGAGAAAGGGGAGAGGGAAGGAGAGGGGGAAGAGGAGAGGAGAGGAGAGGAGAGGAGAGAAGAGAAGAGAAGAGAAGAGAAGAGGAGAGGGAGGGAGAGGAGAGGAGAGAAGAGGAAAGGAGAGGAGAGGGGAGAAGAGGGATGGAGAGGGGAGGAGAGAAGAGGGAAGGAGAGGAGAGGAGAGAAGAGGGAAGGAGAGGAGAGGGAAGAAGAGGAGAGGAAAGAAGAGGAGAGGAAAGAAGAGGGAAGGAGAGGAGAGGGAAGAAGAGGAGAGGAGAGGAAGCATGAGGAACAGGACACTCCAGCAGCTAAGGATGTTCATGCAACTTTTAAACTGCTTTCAGACAGAACCCAGATGGCAGAGACAAGCGAGGCTACACACTGGGTAAGCATATGTGCTCTGGTGTGTGTGTGTGTGTGTGTGTGTGTGTGTGTGTGTGTTACTAGGCAGGCACTGCTGTGGAGCTGTGCTTATTGGATTAGATCTACCACACACACAGGAAAGAGAGTACTATCAAGGTCAGGAGCAGAGGGAATCGAGAGGAAAGAGAGAAGAGAGGAGAGAGAGAATGTGTGAGGAGGGGAGAGGAGAGAGAGAAGAGAGGAGTGAAAGGGAGAGTCCGAGGGGAGATAGAGGGGAGGAGAGAGGACGGGAGAGAGATGAGGAAAATAGGGTGAAATGTCATGTTATTCTAGGTTGCATTGTCCCAAACATCTCAGAGCCCAGTCTCACCCTGTGTTGTTATGTGCATCGGACAATAAAAGAGAAAGAGAAAGAGAGGAGAGCAGAAGGAGGGAGGGAGAGAGAGAGAGTTTAACGTGATGCTGCCTGTCTGTCTGCCTGTTCCCTGTCTGTCTGCTCTTTGTCACTCTGCCTGTCTGTCTGACAGCCTGTTCCCTGTCTGTCTGCTCCTTGTCACTCTGCCTGTCTGTCTGACAGCCTGTTCTCTGTTGCTTGTTCTCTGCCTGTCTGTCTACTCCTTGTCACTCTGCCTGTCTGTCTGCTCCTTGTCACTCTGCCTGTCTGTCTGACAGCCTGTTCTCTGTTGCTTGTTCTCTGCCTGTCTGTCTGCTCCTTGTCACTCTGCCTGTCTGTCTGACAGCCTGTTCTCTGTTGCTTGTTCTCCGCTTGTCTGTCTGCTCCTTGTCACTCTGCCTGTCTGTCTGACAGCCTGTTCTCTGTTGCTCGTTCTCTGCTTGTCTGTCTGCTCCTTGTCACTCTGCCTGTCTGTCTGACAGCCTGTTCCCTGTTCTCTGCCCGTCTGTCTGTTTGTTTACATGCTTGCCTGCCTGCTACAGCAAGGCTTTCCTTAGACAGATCCACAAAAGATCCTCTTCAATCACAGCGTGTTGACAAATCAGATTTATGGTTCAGGAGCCGGAGAATCCGTCTGCATATTCAGCATCTCGAGGCTTGTTAAGGAGAAATATTGGAAAGAAACGCTCAATGCTGAAGGGTTTCAGCTTACATCAAAAATCTGTTCACAAATACAGTTATTTTTAATATAACTATTTTGGGGGTTGAGATAGAGAGAGCGAGACAGCAAGAGAAGATAGGAGAGAGAGGGAGGAGGAGGAAGAGGAGGGAGATAGATAGACAGGAGAGGAGAGAGAGAGGGAGAGAGAGAGAGAGAGGAGGAGGAAGAGGGGAGAGATAGATAGACAGGAGAGGAGAGAGAGAGGGAGGAGGAGGAGGAGAGAGATAGACAATAGAGGAGAGAGAGAGGGAGGAGGAGGAGAGAGATAGACAATAGAGGAGAGAGAGAGAGGGATGACGAGGAGGAGGAGGAGGAGGAGGAGACAGACAGGAGAGAAAGAGACAAGGAGAGCAGAAACAAGCTTAAAAACAAGACGTCGCCCAACTTCTCCATAACCTGAGTGTTCCCCATTGGCCCAAGCAGCAGAAATCTCATTACTTTCCCTTGCTTTGCCTCCAGACACAGAAATATCACAGAGTTTGACATCAAAGTGCTGAGTAATACAGGGAAATCTGACTGTTGTTGTGGACTAATGAAAACAGCGATCTGGAGAAAGACTTGCTTTTATGCAGGCTGGGTAGAGACAGCAGGGGCTGTGGCCAAGAGAGGTAAACTGTACAAGCCTGGAGATGGGTGTGTGTGTGTGTGTGTGGGTGTGTGGGTGGATGTGTGTGTGTGTGTGTGTGTGTGGGTGGATGTGTGTGTG
>BROE01000015.1:9054234-9078630 GCA_036571765.1 Plecoglossus altivelis
TGATGGATTGCAGGACGTGTGTTGTTGTGATGCGTGTGTGTGTGTGTGTGAGGAGAGAGAGAGGTGACGTGTCTGGATGTCGAAGCTCGTGAAGTGTTGCGGGTAAGGTGTGGATGAGGTTCTCGTGAGTGTGTGATGAAGGTGTGTGTATGTGGGTGGATGCAGGTGTGTGTGTGTGTGTGAGGTGCGTGTCTGTGTGAGAGGTGCGTGTCTGTGTGTGGGAGGCATGAGTGTAAGGTGTGGGAGTGTGTCTGTGTGTGAGAGGTGCGTGTCTGTGTGTGGAAGGTACAAGTGTAAGGTGTTTTCTCTTCGGGGGATTGGGTATTGTTTTTTCTTTTTTTGTGAATTTTTGCCGGTCCTGTTTTTAAGTTTTTCCCATTGTTAACACTCTCTCTCACCCCCCAAAATTTTCCTTTGCGTTAAAATGCTGATGTTTTTTTTTTGATTTTTTCCATTTTTTTTTTCATCATCAATCATCATCACCTCCAGCTTGGCTCTCCAACACCTCCAGCTGGAGGGTGAGGCAAGCAGGAAGGTGGAGGCCCAGATCCCCCCACCTGCC
Source organism: Plecoglossus altivelis (assembly GCA_036571765.1). NCBI lineage: Eukaryota > Metazoa > Chordata > Actinopteri > Osmeriformes > Plecoglossidae > Plecoglossus > Plecoglossus altivelis. The sequence continues at coordinate 9,054,797 of BROE01000015.1, forward strand.
CTGGGCCGAGGCCCACTGGAACTCCCCTCCACCCTCCTGGCTCAGTGGGGCTGGGCGCTTTCTCTAGTCTCTCAGCCAAGGCAGAGAGGAGAAGGATATTGTGTTCTCTCCCAAACACGCATCGCACACCCAGAAGAGGTGAGGGGGTGTTTGTGAGTCATGGTGTGTATCTGTGTGTGCTTGCTTGTGTGTGTGTGCGTGTGTGCGTGTGTGCGTGTGTGCCGGTTCTGCCGGCGTCTTGTGCGGTCCAGGCGCAGAGGAGAGATCAGCGCTGAGCTCGTCCGAGCGAGGAGGAAACTCTCCATGCTCCACGAGAGCTTCAACCCTTCAAGTCCTCTTCCCTCCATGGGAACCCGACTCACAACAGCACCAGGAAGAAAAAAAAGACTTTCAGACGCTATTCTGAATCCCACACAAGTCCCAAGCTCGTCGACTGCAGTGAAAAATCCCTTTGAAAGACATAAAACCGGGCCTTGTTTGAACAGCTACTTTAGAGAGCCATGAATCAACATGCCAGCTGGACACCGAGGCAGACAGCGCTGCTTTGAGCCAATGGGAGCACAGCAAGGTTTTGCTCGGGGTCTCCCTCCAGGGGCATGTTTTTTAATGCTGTGTCATGTAGGGCTACTGGACTTAGTGAGGCATGATTTTTATGTTTTCCTCTGAATGTGCTTTGTGTGTTTGTTTAGGAGGTCTCTAAGGACCATGCAAACACACGTACTGTAGGTGTTTGTTTCCACACACAAACACACACACACACAGATATTTATAAATGGACCACACACACAGGCAACATACATTTGTGCCCACACAGACAGGCACATACATGAGTAGTGTGCATGCGTGCACACACGCACACCTATGTACACACACACACACACTCACGCACACACGCACACACACACACACACACACACACACACACACGTGTGTCTGCAAGTTGTCTGTGGTTGTCTCCTCTTGTGACAGAGACACTAGTGGTCTGTGAGGTCTGACAGAAGCATCCCTGTGTAACAGCGTCCAGACAGACGGATACACACATCTGTTCTGACAGCAGCACAAAAGACTGGCTGTTCTGGGCTGAGGGAAAACATGCTGTGGTGGTGACATCAGAGTGCCAACCAGCTAAGTAGCTAAATAGCTAACTAGCCAAACAGATAAGTAGTTGACAAGCTCAGTAGCTAAACAGCTACCTAGCCAACCAACAAAGTAGCTAACCAGCTAACTAACCAAACGGATAAGTATTTAACAAGCTAAGTAGCTATACAGCTACCTATCCAACCAGCTAAGTAGCCAAACAGACAAGTAACTAACAAGCTAAGTAGCTAAACACCTAACTATCCAAACAGCTAAGTAGCTAACTAGCCAACCAGCTAACTGGACAACTAGCCAAGTACCTAACCAAACAAACAGGTAATCCAGCTGCCTATCTAGCTAACTAACAAGCTAACCAAACAGATAATTAGAGAACCAACTAAACAGCTAACTAGCCAGACTGCTCTCTAGCCCCCATCCCTTTCCGCTCCTCTCCTGCTGGGGGTAGATCCGGCATCAAACTAATTCCCTCTACCTGCCAGCCTCCCCAGTCTCACTGGACCCTCTCTAGACACTTTGTCAATCTTCTCTCTGGAACTCCACAAGGGGCTGACGGGCGGGAAGAACGAGGCCAGCTGGGGTGCCACTCTCTCTGGGAGGGCGAGTGCGCTAGCGATGGAGGCCGCGGCGGTAATTGGAGCCACGCGTGGCAGGAAGGACGCAGCGTGAAAGCGCAGCCGGCCGGTAACGAGACAACCGCTGAAGACGTTTCCGATTGGTTCTCACACGCGAAAGGTTAACGGGATGGTACCCTCACACCTGGCTGGGAATAACTTGGACGATCTTAACCGTTGATACGTTTCGAAAAATAGGATTTAGGAGCGGATTTAGATGTGGTTATACGCCTCAGGGCTAGTTATGTATCGTTAGGCTGGCTGGTGCAATATGTCCTGGCCTTGTGTGTTAGAGAAAAAACCAGTCAGTGCAGAGCGGGAAAAGACAGACCTATAACCTGCCTGAGGACTCGTGCAGAGGGGGGAGGGTGAGGGGAGGAAATGAGAGAGGGGAAGGAGACATAAAGAGGGGGGAGAGATGATAACGGCTAATTCTAATGGCGTCTAACGTTAACGTCCCGTTTCGGAGAATCATGGTCAGGCGTGTGGGGCCGCTTCTGCAGTCTGTATGAGACATGTCACGGGTAATAGGGAACCATGTCACGCATTGGACTAATTCACTTTTTACTTCCGTTTGATGGTGTGTGTGTGTGTGTGTGTATGTATGTGTGTGTGTGAGTGTGTATGTGTGTGTGTGTGTGTGTGTATGTATGTGTGTGTGTGTGTGTGTATGTATGTGTATGTGTGTATGTGTGTGCGTATGTGCGTGTGTGTGTGTGTGTACTGGACCAAGGGGATTCTGTGGTGACTTGATTAACCGGACCGAATAAATTTAATGATGGATTTAATGATCGCCGTAGAAGAAAAGTGTGGATGTTTCGATACTGAAATGACTGTTTCCTCTGGTCACACATCACTGGCATCTTATAGGTTGATATCATGGGTGAAGGCGTTCATAGGTACCATTTTTACTGGGTATATTTGAGCGTTTAAGAGTCTTTGGTTCTTTAGGAAAGTCCAGAGTCGTGTAATGCTATCAATTCAACCCTCTACAGATTACTCTTTCGTGCATAGTGCAGCTGTGGTTTGGTTAAAGGATTTAGGTTTTGTGGGGATTTGAGGATTAAAATAGACCAATGGTTTTGTTCCCAAAGCTGTGCTTTGAGTCTCCTTACTTACTGACTAGAACATGACTAGAACATGACTAGAACATTCTTGACCTCTTCAACCATCCGGCCAATCACCTCTCTGGACCACTGAACACCTCAGTCTAACTGGCTGACAGCCCTGTCAATCACAGCCCAGAGAGCCAATGCTGTCTCACAGGCATGCCGTGTTACAGGGGTAATGTTTCTCTAGTTGTCATTCTAGATGAGCGGGTGGACCTCCCTGCCTGACTGAGGGAGAGATGAGAGAGAGAGAGAGGGAGAGAGAGAGGGAGAGAGAGACACATAGAGAGAGAGAGAGAGAGAGAGGGAGAGAGAGAGAGGGAGAGGGAGAGAGAGAGGGAGAGAGAGACAGAGATGGAAGGGAGAGGGAGGAAGAGAGAAAGAGAGAGAAATAAAAGAGAACATGTTCTCCTGTTTCTGTCCATCAAAGCTCATACCTCTCTGAAGGGGGAGGAGGGAGGGATGGATGGATGGACAGAGGGAGGGAGGGATGGACGGAGGGGGGAGGGATGGAGGGAGGGAGGGAGGGAGGGAGGAGAAATAATGAGGGCTCAAGCTGCCAGCGTTGAATTCTCAAACTCTTCTCCCTGTGGGGGCTAGTCCCTCACATGCCCTCGTCTTTACCCCTGCTGTGCTCTGCAACCGCGGCGATGCAACCACGGCGATGCAACCACGGCGATGCAACCACGGCGATGCAACCGCGGCGATGCAACCACGGCGATGCAACCACGGCGATGCAACCGCGGCGATGCAACCACGGCGATGCAACCACGGCCATGCAACCGCGGCGATGCAACCACGGCGATGCAACCGCGGCCATGCAACCACGGCCATGCAACCACGGCGATGCACCATCCTCCTCAAGCCAGCCAACCACAAGCCCCCCAGACACAGACCACTCTGAATGCACCTCTGCAGCCCGTGGATGGCACGATGTGTGTGTGTGTGTGTGTGTGTGTGAGAGTGTGTGTGTGTGTGTGTGTGTGTGTGAGTGTGTGTGTGTGTGTGTGTAAGAATCCTCAAGGAACCCATCAACGACAGGCAGCCACAGGTGAGCTCCATTGTGTGCCAGCAGCTAACGCTAGCAACGTTCAACGCTACAAAACAAAGGAAAGCAATTATTTCCACAATAGGAAATAAGACTGCGTCGAGCTCCCAGGCCTCGATAAAGCATTTATACGACACACAGGTTCAGCTCTCATCTCCTGGAAGACTGGAATGACTGCGGTTATCTAAGAACTGAACAAGAACAGGGAGGAGAGAGAGAGCAGAAGAGAACTACAAAAGAACGAGAGAAAGACAGAGAACATGTGAGATATAAAGAGAGAGTAAAATACTAATAGAAAGAGAGAGACAGAGAGAGACAAAAAGAGAAAGAGAGGAAGAGAGAGAGAGAGAGAGAGAGAGAGAGGAGGGAGAGAGAGAGAGAGAGAGATGAGGGAGAGGAGGGGGGGTAGAGAGAGGCAGAAGGAGAGAGAAAAAAAGACCCAGACCTTCTGTGGAAAGCTACTCTCAGCTAAAAAGACTGTTGCTACCTCATCTGAACCATCCCTAGTCAGGGCACAGGTGGATCAGTCCAGTAGCAACAACATACAGGCTTCATAACGTAACAAGGCCAGATGTGGAGATCTCTGCAACATGACTACAGCCACACATCCATCCATCCTCTTCCTCATCCTCCTCATCCTCACCTGCACCCCTGCCAGGTACACCACCCACCTGAGGTGAACAGAACACACTCAGAACCGACAGTCTGTTTGCAGGCCTTCCAGCCCACTCCGAATCACCTGCCAGGAGACATACCCCAACCGCACCAGCACTGCCGCCCGTATCCCAGACAACCGCTATCACTCGGCAACCACCTGTTTCCGTAACCATGGCGGTAATGACTGGGGGACTAATGAGGCTGTAGCAGGGGGGGATGGATGGAGGGAGACTGCCTATCTATAATTCATGGCAGGAGGATTATCATCAGGATTGGGGCATTTGGGATGAATTATTGATTATGTCTTGGCAGCTTTATGTAAAAACATGCAGGGAGGGGGGGTTTGGGACTGATGGACAGGCACGGGAGGGGAGGGGGGGGGTGGGGACCGATGGACAGGCACGGGAGGGCGGGGGGGGGGGGGTTGGGACCGATTGGAACAGCAACGGGGGGGGGGGGGGGGGGGGGGGCTAGTGACTGGAGGGGGGGATTGTCCATGGAATTATTTTAATCAAACTTGGCTGGTCAAAACTTTTTTTTTTCTTAAAAAAAAAAAAAATGCAATCGCCACCCCTCGCCAGGTACACCCACCCACCTGAGCGTGAACAGAACCACACTCAAAACAATCCGACAGTTATCTCTTTGCAGCCCCTTCCCAAGCCCCACTCCCCGACAATCCAACCTGCCAGGTAAGAATACCCCAACCCCGCATCCACGCACTGTCCGCCCTATCCCAGACAATCCCGCTATCACCTCCGCAACCACCTTGGTTTCCGTAACCATGGCCGTAATGACTGGAGGGCACTATATGAGGCCTTGTAGCGCGGGGGATGGATGGAGGGAGACTGCCTATCTATAATTCATGGCAGGAGGATTATCATCAGGATTGGGGCATTTGGGATGAATTATTGATTATGTCTTGGCAGCTTTATGTAAAAACATGCAGGGAGGGGGGGTTTGGGACTGATGGACAAGGGCACGGCGAGCTGGAAGGGGGGGGGGTGCGGACGATGGCACAGGACGGGAGGGGGGGGGGGCGGTTGACGCAAGCACAAGGCACAGGGGGGGGGGCGGGGGGCCTGTGATCTGAATGGGGGATTTCCATGGAATTATTTTATCAACCTTTCAAAACTTTTTTTTTTCTTAAAAAAAAAATGAAATCATAAGAAAAACTAAATGTCAAACATTATTTATATTATTTTGGTGGGGGAAACCATATATTGTATATATAGTATATATATACAGTATATACAAATATTTTTTTGGGGAAAAAAACCTTTTGGGGACAGGGAATAATAAAGAATAATTCTGCCTTGCCTCTCACCCTCTGTCACTGCCTCTCTCAATGCTTCTGCCAAGCTAATGGTGATGAGAAGTCTTCCTAACTGAAATAGACTGGCTGACCTGGCACCTGACCCCCTCCTTGACCCGCACGCCTCCTCTAATGACACACACACACACACACACTCACATACACACACACACACACACAGAGGGATACAGCTCCAATCGATAGACATTTCTCTGACATGCTTGTTGGTGCGTACCGTCCTGTAGGAAGAGAACTGCCCTTGTAGCAGAGCTGGGATGCTCTTCTTAAAGAGACACGCCAGCGTTTCAGCTGTGACAAGGAAGGAAACTGACAGATAACTGGGGAAGATCAACACTGCTGCAACGCATCATCTGATGCTGGGACAGGGACTGGACAGGGACTGGACAGGGACTAGACAGGGACTGGACAGGGACTGGACAGGGGCTGGACAGGAGCTGGACAGGGACTAGACAGGGGCTGGACAGGGACTAGACAGGGGCTGGACAGGGACTGGACAGGGACTAAACAGGGGCTGGAAAAGGACTAGACAGGCATTGGAAAGGGACTAGACAGGGACTGGACAGGGACTGGACAGGGGCTGGACAGGGGCTGGACAGGGACTAGACAGGGGCTGGACAGGGACTAGACAGGCGTTGGAAAGGGACTAGACAGGCGTTGGAAAGGGACTAGACAGGGGCTGGATAGGGACTGGACAGGGGCTGGACAGGGGCTGGACAGGGGCTGGACAGGGACTGGACAGGGACTGGACAGGGGCTAGACAGGAGCTGGACAGGCGATGGAAAGGGACTAGACAGGGGCTGGACAGGGGCTGGGTAGGGGCAGAGAGAGAGGCAGGCAGAGAGAGAGGCAGAGAGAGAGGCTGAGGGAGAGGCAGAGAGAGGCAGAAAGAGAGGCAGAAAGAGAGACAGAGAGAGAGGCAGAGAGAGAGGCAGAGAGAGAGGCAGTGAGAGAGGCAAGGAGAGAGAGAGACAGAGAGAGGCAGAGAGAGAGGCAGTGAGAGAGGCAAGGAGAGAGAGAGAGAGAGAGAGAGAGAGAGGCAGAGAGAGAGAGCAGGCGTGCTGGTGTTCTCTGCAGCTGAGGGTGGGGTTGGCAGGGCTATTTTGAGCATCAGGCAGGAGGAGAAAATGAGCAGAACAGAGTTCAGTTCTGAGGCTGGCGGGCCACAGAGAGAGACAGCAGTCCAACTGCAACACACACACACATTATCTAAACACACGCACATCATCTGCACACACACACACATCATCTAAACACACACATCATCTGCATACACAATCATACTTTTGCCACACAAAGGATCCAGCTGGTGGGTCTTATCAGGACACACTCACACAACCTTGGAGGGAGGGGTGGGGGGTAGACATGAGAGGGAGGAGGGGAGAGTGGAGGGGTGGGGGGAGACATGAGGAGGAAGAGGGGAGAGTGGAGGGGAGATAGGAGGGAGGAAGGGAGGGAAGAGGAAGGAGGGGAGAGGGGAGGGGAGGAAGGAAGGAGGGGTGGGAGGGAGGGAGGGAAGATAGGGTAGGGGAGGAAGGAGATAGGGGCAGGGGAGGGAAGTGGGAGGAGGGAGGGGGCAGGGGAGGGAAGAGGGAGGAGGGTGAGTGAGAAGATCAGGCGAGGACAGTAATGACAGCTGAAACAGGCCGGTTTGGGTGCAGCAGGAGGGTGAATACTAAAGAGAGGAGCTTACAGAGAGGCCTGCAAGACCAAACACACACACACACACACACATGTACACACACATGTACACACAGATGTACACACAAACACACATACAGAGACACACACACATACAGAGACACACACGCACACAGACAGAGGCACACACTTGTACACAGAGACACACAGAGACACATACAGAGACACACACGCACACAGACAGAGGCACACACTTGTACACAGAGACACACAGAGACACACACAGACACAGAGACACACACAGACACATACAGAGGCACACACTCGTACACAGAGACACACACAGACACATACAGAGACACACACGCACACAGACAGAGGCAAACACTCGTACACAGAGACACACAGAGACACACACAGAGACACACGCGCACACAGACAGAGGCACACACTTGTACACAGAGACACACACAGACACACACAGACACAGAGGCGTGTTTGGAGCTAGTATTGCAGCGAGAAGCCAAACAAACTCACTATTCCCCTAAATTCAACCTCTCTAACCCTCCTTTTCCTCTCCCCCCCTCCCTTGTCTCTCCTCTCCATATCCTCCTCTCTTCCTTCCCCTCCTCCCTTCTCTCCCCTCCCCTTATCCTCCTCCCTTCTCTCCCCTCCCCTTATCCTCCTCTCTTCTCTCCCCTCCCCTTATCCTCCTCTCTTCTCTCCCCTCCCCTTATCCTCCTCCCTTCTCTCCACTCCTCTTCCCCTCCCCTGTTTCAGCGCAGACATCCTACTGCTAACAAGAGCCGCCCCTCCCTTAACCTTCCAAACCGTGACCCTTCAATCACCTGACGTAACTGATCAGAACGTTCTGTGTTTCTCTTCAGCAGATCTTGATGCAGCGACACATACAGTCGACCGGTGCAAACGGCTGCCTTGGGAATCTACTCCCGTTTCAAATTCAAAAGACACTTCAGATGATAGAGCAGGAAGACATCCCCCAGCCTGCTCCGTCTGCGCTCGAAAAGAACAATCTGCTTCGTGTTTTGATATCCACGTCCTCGCAGTGCGTAAAGATGTCAGGCTAACTTCCTTCAGTCGGACTGGAAGGGAGATCGATGGCGCGCAGGTGCGTCTTGATGGCTCCAATCACGACAGCGGTGTCTGATTGCTGTGTTGGTTGGGATGACGGCGTGTCGGCTTGGAGGTTAATTATGGAGGCTCAGTAGAGATCAGTACTGTTTGGTTGGGGGAGGGAGGGGGGAGGGAGGAGAGAAGATGAGGAGGGGGGAGGGGGGAGGGGGAGGAGGGGGGGTGAGGAGGGGGTAGGGAGAGATGGAGGGAGGGAGGATGGATGGAGGAAGGGAGGAGGAGGGAGGGAGAAGGGGGAACATGAGGGAGGAGGGGGAAGGGGAGTGATGGAGAAGGGCAGGAGGGGAAGGGGGAGGAATGGAGGAGGAGGCATTTAAGGAGAAACGCTCTCTGGGTGTGCACTTACGGGTTTCCCCTAATTGTTGGATCATGAATAATCTAATTTGGGGGGGGAGGAGGAGCTCGTGTGTGTGTGTGTGTGTGTGTGTGTGTGTGTGTGTGTGTGTGTGTGTGCGTGTGTGTTGAATGGAGCTGAGAAAGGCGCGAGATGAGAGCATAAGCTGATTGGTGTAGAGAACAGGTGCCTGGAGAGACAGTGGAACAGGATAGGATGAAGGATTAAGGAGCAGGGAGGAGGGATGAGACTAAGGAGAGAAGGAGGGAAAAGAAAGGGGAGGGGAGGAGAAGCGGAGGGGGGAGCAGGGAGGAGGGGCGGGGGAGAGCAGGGAGGGGGGAGTAGGGGGGGATGAGAGGGTCCATCTGTTTCTGAGGCCCAGGAGAACCTGGGGCAGGTACAGGGGCAGGGGGTCTGAGGGGGCAATTACCTGCTGTTGCCCCATCCCCCTGACCCAGGAGAGGGCATCATTAGAGGGGTGGGTTGTGACCCAGGTCCCAGTGTGAGACAGACTAGCTCATGTTGATGGATGCATCTGCTTTAAACTCTCTCTCTCTGTCTGTCCGCTTCTCATCTTCTCCTCCCTTCTCTCTTCCCCCCCTCTTCCCTCCCTCTCCTCCTCTCCCCCCTCCTCCTTCTCTTCATCCTCCTCCTGTCCCCACCTTCTCCCTCTCTCCCCTCATCCTGCCCTCTCCTCCACTTTCTCCCTCATCCTCCCCTCTCCTCCACCTTCTCCTCTCTCCCCTCATCTCCCTCTCCTCTCCACCTCTCTCCCTCTCTCCCTCATCCTCCCCTCTCCTCCACCTTCTCCCTCTCTCCCCTCTCCTCCACCTTCTCCCTCTCTCCCCTCATCCTCCCCTCTCCTCCACCTTCTCCCTCTCTCCCCTCATCCTCCCCTCTCCCTCACCTTCTCCCTCTCGCCCCCATCCCTCCCCTCTCCTCCACCTCTCCCTCTCTCCCCTTCTCCTCCACGCTTCTCCCTCTCTCCCCTCATCCTCCCCTCTCCTCCCACCTTCCCTCTCTCCCCTCTCCTCCCACCTTCTCCCCTCTCCCCTCATCCTCCCCTCTCCTCCTGTTGTCTATTTTAGAACACGCTCCAAAATGCATGAGGCTCTTAGCTGGTGCGCCTGCCTGAGCATTCTAATGTGGAGCCCCAGACAGGAAGTACCGAGACAGGAAGAACTCCAGACAGGAAGTACCTAGACAGGAAGAACTCCAGACAGGAAGTACCTAGACAGGAAGTACCCGGCAGGAAGTACCCAGACAGGAAGTACCCAGACAGGAAGTACCCAGACAGGAAGTACCCAGACAGGAAGAACTCCAAACAGAAAGTACCCGACAGGAAGTACCCAGACAGGAAGTACCCATACAGGAAGTGTGATCCTGAGTGTCTCGACCGTGAGCTAACAGATGATTGGAAACTCGCCCGGACAGCATGTCCTTTACACTGGAGACGTTACACACTCCAATCAATCGTTTATAGTGAGAACTAACATCAACACTCTCACACACACTCCATTTACATGTACCTCACACTCAAAGGGATCTACTGATTTCGACGTATTCTAATGTGATGCTTGGCCTTAATGGAGAATCCATACGAGGACAAGCAGCATGATGTGACTGAGCATGAGTAGGGTCTAACTGATTGATCCTGACTGGAGCTTCTTTTAATATCCTCCATTGAGAGCTCATCGACTCTCCTATAGTGTCTTGTGGTTTATCTGTGATACGTCGAGCTGGGGTACGGATCGCTAGTGCTGTCGCACTCTCTCACGTCCCCACTCCCCTCGCTCTCCCTCCCCCACTCCCCTCTCACGTTCCCTCCCCTCTCGCCCCATCTCTCTCCTCCTCTCTCTGTCATCCCTCTCTCTCCCTCCCCTCTCTCTTCCTCCCCACTCTCTCTCCCTCCCCACTCTCTCTTCCTCCCCTCTCTCTCCCTCCTCTCTCTCCCTCCCCTCCCAACTCCTCTCTCTCTCCCTCCCCTCCCACTCCTCTCTCTCTCCCTCCCCTCTCACTCTCCCTCCCCTCTCTCTCTCCCTCCCCTCTCTCTCCCTCTCTGTCATAACCTTCCAAATCTGATATGAAAACGTGTGTTTCAAAAGGTCAGCATATTTTCACCTGTGTGAGTGATCTGGTGCTGACACCACTGTTGTGACCCTGCCTCTTCAACAGGTCACATGCACAGGTCCCTTCAAACGAGACACACACGCATGTACACACACACGCACGCACGCACGCATGTACACACACCCCCTCCACACACACACACACACCCCGCACATACACACCACACACACAGCCTACACACACACAGCCCACACACGCATGTACACACACACACACACACACACCCCGCACATACACACCACACACACACACACACATACACCCATCCCACACACACACATCCCACACACACACTCCACACCCCCCCATGCACACACCCCACACACACACACCCCACAAACACACACCCCACACACACACCCCCCGCACATACACACCACACACACACCCACACACATACACCCCACACACACACATCCCACACACACACATCCCACACACACACACACCCACATTTCTTTCGTTATTGTGTGTCTGTGTCTCTCTAGGCTGGGGCAAACCACAGACAGAGAACACAGACGGATTAGGTGGAAAGAATCCAGTTTAATTTGCCCCTGGATTTCTTTCTCCAGCATCACAAAGACACGCACACACAAAAATTGCTAACACACACACACACACACGAACACACTCGCACACACACACACACACACACACACACACGCGCGCTCCAACACCTGGAGGTTGCTGGGGGCATGTAGGCAGAACAGATCGTTGAAGGTGCGGCAGAATCATGGGCAGACATGGTATACTACCCACACCCCTCTCTGCTATCACCTCACTTCCAGCCTCCTCCAGCCTCACCCCGCCCTCCCAAAACCTCCCCCCACCGCCCCCCCCCCCCCCCCCAGCCTCCAGTAATCCCACAAGATAGTTAGTCATCCTGGCCTCCAGGTCTGATCACAACCATGTGAACACTCTGCCACACACACACACACACACACACACATACACACACACACACACACACACACCAGGTCAAACCACTGAACCATGGCTGTTTCAACACATAGTCTTCAGCCAACTGGATAGGGAGCTGGGCTCACACACAAAAAACACAGCCGTGTGCCCACGCACACACACACACACACAGTAATGGCATTAGTGTGGAAACATTGCCAACCATATCCTGCCCCACATATGGGGCCATTGATTTTTGGGTGAAAGGAGACGGAAATCTTACAGACACGCACGCACACACACACACCTCACATACACACTCACACACACACACACACACACCTCACATACACACCCACACACCCACCCACCCACACACCCAAACACACACTCACACACCTCACACACACACACACACTCACACACCTCACACAAACACATCTCCCTCAGGGGAGCACACCGGCTCTCCTGGACATCCCATCAGCTGAACGCCAGCGAGGTTCAGGTCGTCATGGTAACCCCCGCACCCGCCCCCTCACCTTGCCGAAGTCCCTGACATCGAAGAGGTCGAAGGGGTCAAACAGCTCGCTGTTACGCAGGCCGAACTTGTCGTGGCACACCTTGAGAAAGGTCCGGATGTTCTTCAGGCACAGGAACTGGGAGAGAGAGAGAGAGACAGACAGATAGAGAGAGAGAGAGAGAGAGAGAGAGAGAGAGAGAGAGAGATAGAGGGACATAGAGGGAAACACAAAAAGAAGAGAGTTAACATTTTTAATCGAACATGCTGGAAGAGTGGTGGTAACCTGAACCCACTCTCTGTCTGTCTCTCTGTCTGTCTCTGTCTCTTGCTCTCTGGCTCTTTCTCTCTCTGTGTCTCTCTGTCTCTCTCTCTCTCTGTGTCTCTCTCTCTGTCTCTCGCTCTCTCTATCTGTCTCTCTCCCTCTCTCTATCTCTCCCTCTCTCTGTCTCTCCCTCTCTCTGTCTCTCCCTCTCTCTGTCTCTCCCTCTCCCTCTCTCTGTCTCTCCCTCTCAAACATTGTTCAAGCAGTTCCTGCTAATAAGCCTTATCTCTGTGACATCATTTTGGCAACACTTCATTTCCTGGCGTTGACTGACAGGCTCTCCATATCCTGTTTCCTGCTGTCTGAGTATGCCCTGTAGCGCTCTCGCCGTGAGGAGAGGGGTTGTGGGTGTGGAGGAAGGGTGAGGTGTGGGGGGGGGGGTGTGTGTGTGACTGATAGCATCCCAGCCCGAAGGCTCTGTTTCAGGGCTATGGAAGACAGTGTTGGTCCTGGAGCCTGGGTGAAGATGGAGGACCCAACCCACCGGCGTGGGAAACAGCATCTTAGTTATAGTGACAGCGTAGCGGTTATTTCGAGGTTTTGACTGTCAAGACATCGCAGATTCGAATGACCTTGTCTACGTTGCAGTTTCTGCCAAACGAACGGTTCATGATCATAAATCAGACTTCAAGGAGCTACATCTGCTTATTAGAGCTTGTAAACATCATTTGAGTGTAAACAAGTGAATATATTACCATGCAATCAACACCTTGCTCAAACAGAGCTATGAAAAGCTGGAATATATATTCACCCCCTCAAAGCAATATGAGGATAGAACAAGCCATGGTTACCATCTAACCATCTAATGCAGACAGTATGAAACCCTGTGAGCACTGGTGGTCATGGCGACAGGTTTCCGTGGCAGTTAGAATCCATCAGTAACTCCGATAAGAGTCCTGGAAGCTTTGAGAAACACAGCAACGTCTGAAGTGTTCAGTCACATGGAGGTAGGGAGGGTTAGGGACGGTTCTACTGATGGCTGTCTGTTCAGACGCAAGGACGAGGGACAGGAGGGACAGGAGGGACAGGAGGGACAGGAGGGACAGGAGGGACAGGAGGGACAGGAGGGACAGCAGGGACAGGAGAGACAGGAGGGACAGGAGGGACAGGAGGGACAGGAGGGACAGGAGAGACAGGAGGGACAGGAGGGACAGGAGAGACAGGAGGGACAGGAGAGACAGGAGGGACAGGAGGGACAGGAGGGACACGAGGGACAGGAGGGACACGAGGGACACGAGGGACAGGAGGGACACGAGGGACACGAGGGACAGGAGGGACAGGAGGGACAGGAGGGACACGAGGGACTCGACAGGAGAGAACGACTTTATACAGGAGAGGAGAGACACCTGCTCACACATGCACAAACACACGCGCATGCACACGCACGCACACATGCACACAGTTCCCATCCTGCTGAAAAGTCAAATGATAAGTCTGCAGCCATCGTAATCTAAGCTTGTTCTGATCTGGGGCGCGATTGTACGGAAGCAAATCACTAACATCATGTTCAGATACATTCAGATTGAAAAAAATATTTGGAAGTTCAGATTAGCTCACATTGAGACAGAAAGATGGAGAGAGAGAGAGACAGAGAGAGGCAGGCAGAGATAGAGACAGAGGGACAGAGGGAGAGAGAGAGACAGAGAGAGAGAGAGAGGGAGAGAGAGAGAGATAGACAGAGTGAGACTGAGAGAGAGACAGACAGAGACAGAGAGACAGGCAGAGGGAGAGAGAGACAGAGAGAGACAGGCAGAGATAGAGACAGAGGGAGAGAGAGGCAGAGAGAGACAGGCAGAGAGACAGGCAGAGGGAGAGAGAGACAGAGAGAGACAGGCAGAGAGACAGGCAGAGGGAGAGAGAGACAGAGAGAGACAGGCAGAGAGACAGGCAGGGATAGAGACAGAGGGAGAGAGAGACAGGCAGAGAGACAGGCAGAGATAGAGACAGAGGGAGAGAGAGACAGGCAGAGATAGAGACAGAGTGAGACTGAGAGAGAGACAGAGAGAGACAGAGAGACAGGCAGAGGGAGAGAGAGACAGGCAGAGGGAGAGAGAGACAGGCAGAGAGACAGGCAGAGAGAGAGACAGGCAGAGAGACAGGCAGAGAGACAGGCAGAGAGAGAGACAGAGGAACAGAGCCTGTTCAAACATCTGCACAGGTATTTTCTCCCAGACAGCAGAACACCTCTGACAGCTGCCTGCTCATTCACATTCACGCCAGCCCGCCCACGCCACCGCCTAGCGCCACGAGAGGGTCGCCATGGCCACCAACCTGCCGCGGGATTGGCCGGCTCACCGCGGTGGCATTTGCAGTTCAACGTCTGAGGTTATCGTGTCTGCCAATCGTCAAGCGCGGAGGGTCGAGAGAGAGGGGAAAAATCCCTTTCTTCAGCCAGGGATAAAAGGTAACATTTGCAGGAGAGGTTTGGAGTGGAGAGGGGGGGGGAGAGAGAGAGAGAGAGAGAGAGAGAGAGAGAAAGAGAGAAAGAGAGAGAGGAGATAGGAGGAGAGAGAGCGGGAGAGAGGGAGAGAGCGGGAGAGAGCGGGAGAGAGAAGGGGGAGAGAAGGGGGAGAGAGAGAGACAGAGAAAGAAAGAGAGAGAGGAAAGAGCAGATATTCACCAGCGGAGTATGTGTTGGACATCCTAATATACGTTCCACAAGATAACACAGGCCAGAAGTGTGTGTGTGTGTGCGTGAGTGTGTGTGTGCGTGTGTGTGTGTGTGTGTGTGCGCGTGTGTGTGGGTGTGTGTGTGTGTGTCTGTGCGCGCTCACGCGTGGGGACAGGGGGGATGTGATATGGTCTGTAAAAACAAACACAAGCTCTTGGAAGCTACAACCAAATAGACACGTACACATACATACGTACACAGATGCGCGCACACACACACACGCACGCACGCACACACGCACGCACGCGCACACACACACACACACACACACACACACACACACACACAGGTCCTGGGGCATCTTCTGGCCTGGTTATAGCTCATGAGAGACTTCAGAGTTTCAGCACGTAGAGAGGAGACATCTCCTCACCTCCACCCTCCCTCCCTCCCCTCCCTCTCTCCTGGAGGCTGTGTGGAGGCTGTGTGGAGGCTGTGTGGAGGCTGTGTGGAGGCTGTGTGGAGGCTATGTGGAGGCTGTGTGAGGCTGTGGGAGGCTGTGTAGAGGCTGTATGGAGGCTGTGGGAGGCTGTGGGAGGCTGTGTAAGAGGCCTAGTGTGAGAGCTGAGGTGTGATGCTGTGGACAGCTGTGTGAGCTTGTGGGGGCTGTTGTAGAGGCTGTGTGGAGCTGTTTATGCGAGCTGGGTGTGAGGGCTTGTAGATGGTGTGGGGAGGTGGTGTGAGCGCGGGGAGCTGCTGTCTGTAGGCTGGGGGAAGTGTGTTGGAGGCTGGTTTAGAGGCTGGAGTAGAGGCTAGTGTAGAGGCTGGAGGCTGGAGGCTGTGTCGAGGCTGCCTGGGAGGCTCGCTGTGAGGCTTGTGGAGAGCTGCAGTGGAGCGTGTGGAGCTGTGGGAGGTTGTGGGGGCTGGGGGAGGGCTGTGTGGAGGCTGCGGGGAGGGCCTGTGTGGAGGCTCTGGGAGCTGGGGGAGCTCCTGTAGAGGCTGTGTAGAGACTGGAGAGGCTGTGTGGAGGCTGTGTAGAGGCTGTGTGGATGCTGTAGAAGGCTGTGTGGAGGCTGTGTGGAGGCTGTGTGGAGGCTGTGGGAGGCTGTGTGTAGGCTGTGTGGAGGCTGTGTGGGAGGCTGGAGGAGGCTGGGGGAGGCTGAGGGAGGCTGTGCGAGGTAGATGTAGAAAGGCTTCAGAAATGTGGGAGGCTGTGTGGAGGCTGTGTGGAGGCTGTGTAGAGGCTGTGTGGAGGCTGTGGGAGGCTGTGGAGGCTGTGGAGGCTGTGTAGAGGCTGTGTGGAGGCTGTGAGTTCCTGTTAATGAGGCGTGTGGTATGCTGTAAAGGCTGTCGCTGGGAGGACTGTGTTGGGGCTGTGTTGAGGCTGTGTAGAGGCTGTGTGGAGGCCTGTGGAGGCTGTGTGAGGCCTGTGTGCGGAGGCTCGTAGGAGCGTGGAGGCTATGTGGAGGCTGGTGGAGGCTATGGGAGGCTGTGTGGAGGCTGGGGGAGGCTGTGTGAGGCTGTGTGGAGGCTGTATAGAGGCTGTGAGGACGCTGGCTGGTGCCCCCAGTCCCAGGAGGAACATGTCCACCCCTGGGCCAAGGAAAAGGGTCTGGATGGAGAGTTCAACCTTGTTCTTCCAGAACCCACTGACCATGAAGACACCCCCCCTCTCTCTCTCTCCCCGCAGGAGCAGTCCCCTGTGAGACTGTAAGTGAATATCTGTATGTGTGTGTGTGTGTGTGTGTGTGTGTGTGTGTGTGTGTGTGTGTGTGTGTGTGTGTGTGTGTGTGTGAGTGTAAGTGAATATCTGTGTGTGTGTAAGTGAATATCTGTGTGTGTGCGAGTGTAAGTGACTATCTGTGTGTGCGTGAGTGTGAGAGATTGTGTGTTTTCACTCCTATCTGCGGTCAGTGGTCTTTAATAATGAATAGACTCCCATGTTGTCCTACTAATCATGGATGAGCCCCTTATCTCTCTCTCTCTCGCTCTCTCTGTCCCTCCCTTTTCCCTCTCTCTCTCCTGTCCCTCTTTCTCTCTGCCGCTCCCTTCCCTCTCTCTCCCTCTCTCTCTCTCTTCCTTCTCCCTCTTCCATCTCCCTTCCATCTCCAGCTCTCTCCCTTCTCTCCCTCTCCTTCTCCATCTCAATTTCCCTCTCTCTCCCTCTCCTTCTCCATCTCCCTCTCTCTACCTTCCCTCTCTCTTCCTTCTCCCTCTTCCTCTCCCTCTCCTTCTCCATCTCCCTCTCTCTCCCTCTCCTTCTCCATCTCCCTCTCTCTCCCTCTCCTTCTCCATCTTCCTCTCTCTCCCTCTCCTTCTCCATCTCCCTCTCTCCCCCTCTCCTTCTCCATCTCCCTCTCTCTCCCTCTCTCCCTCTCTATTCCCTTCCTCTATGAGATCTCCCTTGCACCACACAGAAAACAGAAGATGACTGTTTCAGTGCTGAGTTGCTCACAAAGAGAGAGAGAGTGAGTCTGTGTGTGGGTGCACACGTGTGTAAATGTCTTGTGTGTGTATATATGTGTGTGCATATGATGTGTATTTGTCTGCGTGTACCTGTGTGCTTACTTGAGATG
Organism: Plecoglossus altivelis; assembly: GCA_036571765.1. Classification (NCBI taxonomy): domain Eukaryota; kingdom Metazoa; phylum Chordata; class Actinopteri; order Osmeriformes; family Plecoglossidae; genus Plecoglossus; species Plecoglossus altivelis. Next base: position 9,072,833 of record BROE01000015.1, read on the forward strand.
TGTGTGTACGTGTGTGTGCGTGTGTAGTTCATATTGCTGCAGGTGCTCTCAGCAACAGTGCAGTTAGACTTTGTTCCAGTCACATCGTAAACAGACAGTTCAGACGCCCACAGGAGGGGCGAGCGAGCAAGACAACCAGAGGGAGAGGGGGGGCGAGCGAGCAAGACAACCAGAGGGAGAGGGGGGGGCGAGCGAGCAAGACAACCAGAGGGAGAGGGGGGGGCGAGCGAGCAAGACAACCAGAGGGAGAGGGGGGGGCGGGGGAGGAGAGGAAAAGAGAACATGAAAGGAGAGAGGGAAACAGGTAACAAAGAGCTGTCGTCTCCAGACAGCCCCTCTCCTCTCTCCTCTCCTCTCTCCCCTTTCCTCTCTCCTCCCTCCTCTCTCTCCTCCCTCTTCTCCTCTCATTTCCTATCTCCTCCCTCTTCTCCTCTTTCCTCCCTCTTCTCTCCTCTACCCTACCTCTTCTCCTCTCCTCTCTCCTCCCTTTTCTCCTCTCTCCTCCCTCTTCTCCTCTCCTCTTTCCTCCCTCTTCTCCTCTCCTCTCTCCTCCCTCCCCCCCTCTCTCCCCCCCTCTCTCCTCCCTGTGTGCTCTGCTCAACTCTCTGTCTCCTGCTGGCGAAGCCTGGAGACAACACATTACAGGCTCCTCATCAACAACCACAGCAACAAATTAAAGAGGGAGGCAGAGAGGGAGGGAGGCAGAGAGGGAGGGAGGGAGGCAGGCAGAGAGGGAGGGAGGCAGAGAGGGAGGGAGGGAGGCAGAGTTCCCAAAGTTCTTTGGTGTCAGAGAGAGTGTTGAGACAGGGGGAGGGGGGCAGGGAACAAGCCCCATGAGGGAGGGGGGGAGGGGGGAGAGCGGGGATGTGTCTGAGGATGATGAAAAACGAACGAGTTCAGGGCAAACGGGTGATGAAGGGGGGAGGGAGGGGATAAGGAGGGGCTACAAAGAGCGAGGAATAAGCCCAGACAGACGCTATGACTCAGGAGGAGACAGACAGACAGACAGACAGACACACACACACACACACACACACACACAAACACAGGAGGACAGACACACACACACACACACATACACACAGGAGGACAGACACACACACACACACACAGGAGGAGACAGACAGACAGACAGACAGACAGACAGACAGACAGACAGACAGACAGACACACACACACACACACACACACACACAGGAGGACAGACACACACACACACACACACAGGAGGACAGACACACACACACACACAGGAGGACAGACACACACTCACACACAGGAGGAGGGAGTGAAACATTTCACACATTTTGGAACAACAGGAAGGGAGTCCCTTTTCCTCCCTCTCTCTCCTCTCCTGTCTCTCTCCTCTCCTGTCTCTCTCCTCTCCTGTCTCTCTCCTCTCCTGTCTCTCTCCTCTCCTGTCTCTCTCCTCTCCTGTCTCTCTCCTCTCCTGTCTCTCTCCTCTCCTGTCTCTCTCCTCTCCTGTCTCTCTGCTCCTGTCTCTCTCCTCTCCTGTCTCTCTCCTCTCCGGCTCTTCTCCTCTGGCCTGTCTCTCTCCTCTCCTGTCTCGCTCCTCCTCCTTCTCTCTGCTCCTGTCTCTCTCCTCTCCTGTCTCTTCTCTCTCCTGTCTCTCTCCTCTCCTGTCTCTCTCCTCTCCTGTCTCTCTGCTCCTGTCTCCCTCCCCTCCTGTCTCTCTCCTCTCCTGTCTCTCTCCTCTCCTGTCTCTCTCCTCTCCTGTCTCTCCTCCTTCTCCTGTCTCCTCTCTCCTGTCTCTCTCCTCTCCTGTCTCTCTCCTCTCCTGTCTCTCTCCTCTCCTGTCTCTCTCCTCTCCTGTCTCTCTCCCCTCCTGTCTCTCTCCCTTCCTGTCTCTACTCCTCTCCTGTCTCTCTCCCTCTGCCGTGTCTCTCCTCCTCTCTGTCTCTCTTCCTCCCTGTCTCCTCCCTCCATCTCTCCTCTGACTCTCCGTGTCTCTCTCCTCTCCTGTGCTCTCTGCTCCTGTCTCCCTCCCCTCCTGCTCTCTCCTCTCCCGTTCTCTCTCCTCTGCCTGTCTCTCTCCTCTCCTGTCTCTCTCCTCTCCTGTCTCTCTCTCTCCGTCTCTCTCCCTCGTCCTGTCTCTTCTCCCCTCTGTCTCTCTCCCTTCTGTCTCTCTCCTCTCCTGGTCTCTCTCCTCTCCTGTCTCCTCCTCTCCAGGTCGTGTCTCTGGGCGCTCTCCCTGCTCTCTCCTCTCCCTGTCTCTCTCTCTTTTTTTTTCTGTCTGTCTCTCTCCTCTTCCTGTCTCTCGGCCTTCCTGTCTCTCTCCTCTCCTGTCTCTCTCCTCTCCTGTCTCTCTGCTCCTGTCTCCCTCCCCTCCTGTCTCTCTCCTCTCCTGTCTCTCTCCTCTCCTGTCTCTCTCCTCTCCTGTCTCTCTCCTCTCCTGTCTCTCTCCTCTCTTGTCTCTCTACACTTCCTCTTTTCACTCCTCTTCCTCTCTCTTCCTCTCTCTCCTCTTCCTCCCTCTCTCCTCCCTCTCTCCTCTCTCTCCTCTTCCTCCCTCTCTCCTCTCCTCTTCCTCTCTCTCCTCTCATCCTATATCTCCACTGCAGCCCACATGAAAGGGCCTGGTTGTTACTGACATTTGGGTGTGTGGGAGGTAGGGGGACAGGGATAGAGGGGAGGAGGGCTGAGAGGGGGAGGATAAGTAAGGGGGGGAAGAGAGGAGGGAGGAGAGGTGGGAGGAGAGGAGGGAGGAGGGGAGGGAGGAAAGGAGGGAGGAAAGGAGGGAAGAGACGAGGGAGAGGGGTGAGTAGGGAAGGGAGGAGAGGACAGAGGAGGGAGGAGAGAGGGGAGGGTGGAGAGGAGGGTGGAGAGGATGGAGGATGTAGAGGAGAAAAGGAGAAAGTATCAATCAGGTGAGGCGGGGATCAGAGCAAAGCAGCCATGATGAGAACCTCCAGAAGGGTTAGTGCTGCCTTTTAACACACACACACACACACACACACACACACACACACACACACACACACACACACACACACACACACACACACACACACACACACACACACACACAGTATACTCAGGGGCTCTGCCACGCCTCTCTATCAGGGGTTAGGATGGTGTGGGTGTGAGCGGGGTGTGAAAGAGAGGCTTCGTGAGCACATAACCTGCAGGGAGAATCTTCTGGAAAAGAGAGTTCTCCCCCTGGGGGTCTGACTTCCGGGTCGTCCAGATGTTGGCCCCCGCCACGAGAAAAGCCCCGCCCCCTCCCTCCCCATTAGCACCATGCTAATTGGAGGAGCTGCTGTCTCCATGCATAATGCATGGTGTCAGTATGATAATGCTAATCTGATAGCATTAGCCCCCTGAGCAGTGTTTCTTGCAGAGGGGGCTAGGCGTTATTAAATCACTCCTGCGTCGACACATCATTGCCGGGGCCTGGACGCGCTGCCATCGCGTGACCCACTTCTAACAGGGATGCTAAGTAGGGTAAGTACACGTTTTTTAGAAAGGTTCATCTCCATTACAAAGAGATCATTCGGCTCAAATTTCGGACTCCAGAGAGAGAAGGGAGGAGTGGGGGAGTGAGAAAGGGGGAGAACATAACTGAGGCAAGGTTGCCTTCACCTTTGCTCCTGATGTGTGTGTGTGTGTGTGCGTGTGTGGAGATCTGAGCACACAGACTGATTGCCTTCAGGCCATTTAAGAGATAAGACAGCTGAGGTGTCCTGTTAGAAGAGTACATGTGAAGAACATGCCGGACTATTACATGCCTGGAGAGAGAGGAACACACACACACACACACCACACACACAAGCGCAGGACACACACACACACACACACACACAAACACACCACACACACACACGCACACACGCACACCACACACACACAGACACACAACCACACACACGACCACACACACACACACACAACCACACACACAGACACACAACAACACACACGACCACACGCACACACAACCACACACACACAAACACAACCACACACACACAAACACAACCACAACCACACACACAACCACACACACACAATAGTAAACCAGTGGACTTCAGTCAACTGAAAGTAAGTCCACTTAGAGGAAGTCCACTTAGAGGAGGAGAGGCTTTGAGAGAGAACAGAACAGAACAAGACAAAGACTGTCAGTGTCCTGGAGGCCTGATGAAACAGACGTTCTGTTGGACGAGGGAGAGACTAGAGACATCTCTGACTCACCCCACACACCTCCCCCCTCCCCCCTCTCCCTCCCACTCCCCCTCCCCCCTCTCCCCTCCAGCGTGGCAGCCGCCAACACGCATCCACGCTCCGCGTCATGTGACGCTACCATCTCTGCAGGTGTCGATCAACTTCACAAGTCAACTCTTTCCTAGCCTTCAGCCACCACTAGGTGCAGGGAGCAAGGAGAGGAGAATAAGTGTGGATCGTATGTGTCATTTAAGCTGAATCAGGCGGTCTGTGTGTGTTTGTGTGTGTGTGTGGTTGTGTGTGTCTGTGTGTGTGTGGTTGTGTGTGTCTGTGTGTGTGTGTTTGTGTGTGTTTGTGTGTGTGTGGTTGTGTTTGTGTGTGGTTGTGTTTGCGTGTGTGTGGTTGTGTGTGTCTGTTTGTGGTTGTGTGTGTCTGTGTGTGGTTGTGTTTGTGTGTGTGTGTGTGGTTGTGCTTGTGTGTGTTTCTGTGTGTGTGTGTGTGTCTGTGTGTGGTTGTGTTTGTGTGTGTGTGTGTGTGTGTCGTTGTGCTTGTGTGTGTGTCTGTGTGTGTGTGTGTGTGTGTTTGGGTAGAGAGATTGGTACATACTGTAGACACAAGACGCAGCAGTTGGTGAATGGATGTTTCAGCTGTTGTCTGTACTTTTCCATGTACTTTAAGCGTTACAGAGTGGTGTGTGTACACAGTGTGTGTGTACGCCTCTGTCCATGTGTGTGTGTGTATGTACGTGTGTGTGTGTGTGCATTAGAGAGCATGTGTGTGTGTGTGTGTGTGTGTGTGTGTGTGTGTGTGTGCAAGTGCGTGTGTGTATGTGCATGCATTAGAGAGCATGTGTGTGTGCGTGCATGTGTGCGTGCATTAAAGAGCACGTGTGTGTGTGTGTGTGTGTGCGTGCCTTAGAGAGCACGTGTGTATGTGTGTGCATGTGTGCGTGCCTTAGAGAGCATGTGTGTATGTGTGTACATGTGCGTGCATTAGAGAGCATGTGTGTACATGTGTACCTGTGTGCGTGTGCACGCGTGCGTGTGTGTATGTGGAAGCTCACAGAACGGAGAGGAACACGTTAGAACAGACGCCAACGCAAAACAAAAGCCTTTCAGACCAACTTCATTATCACTTTACTTCCACCTGACCTCACTTCCTGTTTCCTGCGTCCTCGCGTTGGTCCTCCACCGACCAGAAATGGTGCATCAGATGGTGAAAATACAGGAAGGTCAGTCAGGTTCTCTGACAGTGGTTTGCCATCGCCCCGGGAGATGAGGGGGAGACATGGGGGAGACATGGGGGAGAGTCTGGTGGGACAGAGCTCATCAGCCAGAGGGGTTTCTTTCACACAGCTGTAGCCTGCAGGGGGCTGGGAAGACCATGTACAGGATAAAGATACACTCTCTCTCTGTCTCTGTCTCTGTCTCTGTCTCTGTCTCTCTGTCTCTGTCTCTGTCTCTGTCTCTCTCTCTCGCTCTCTCTCTGTCTCTGTCTCTCTCTCTCACCTTCCTTCTCCTCAGTCCTTCTCCCACCCCCTCCCTCCCTGCCTCCCTCCCTCCTATCCCCTGCCTCCCTCCCTCCCTGCCTCCCTCCTATCCCCTCCCTCCCTCCCT
>BROE01000015.1:9088023-9098023 GCA_036571765.1 Plecoglossus altivelis
ACTCCACACACCCCTCACCACCCCCTCCTCTACGCCCTCCACACGCCCCTCATACGCCCCTCCACAACGCCCTCCACACTGCCCCTCAGCATGGCCCTCCCCTCCTCCCTCCTTCTTTCAGCTCCCCTCTCATCTTCTCCCTCCTCTTCATCTTACTCCTCATTGTCTTTCTCTCCGCCTTCCTCACCCCTTCCTCTCGTTCGCCCCTCCTTCCCCTCCGTCCCAGAGTAAAAGGATGCATTAGTTCACCCCTGTTCTGCTTTTGTCTGCTCTTCACAAGAGTCTGTTAAACCTTCCGGATAACAGATAGTTTAAGGTGCTTGGATTATACTGGTTAATTAAGTTTAACATTTGTACAGGTTTAATTGCCTGTGCTTTTGGCGATGAGAAGAGAGGGAAGGTAGCCAGGGGGGACAGCACAGCTCATGCATGTGTTCTCGATTTATGGCAGCTTACCGGCGGAAGGACGCCCCCCGCCAGGCTGGTATCACTGGCTGAAGAGAGGGACGACGGTTGCAGGATGAGACCAGGAATCGTTGCGTTTCCACAGGAGTAACACAAGTGCAGCACTGGGTATGTCCACAGAGGGATGCCAATTCCAATTGACTGCAGTGCATTGAATTTAGTAATTGTGTTTTTTTTCCCCTCTCCTCCTTCGTTCTCCATTTAACTGTGGTTGCTCTGGGAGGAGCAGGAAGACATGTTCAAGTCCATACAACAGCATTATCTCCGTGAACTGAATTAAAAGCATGAAGGACGGGAGGGGCTGTGGCCTGTGGAGTGATAGGGTAAAGAAGGGGGGGGGAGAGAGAGGGAGAGAGAGGGCGAGAGAAGAGGGAGAGAGAGAGGGGGAGAGAGAGGGGGATGAGAGAGGGGGGGAGAGAGAGAGGGAGAGAGAGAGGGGGAGAGAGAGGAGGGAGAGAGAGAGAGGGGGAGAGAGAGGGAGAGAGAAAGGGGGGAGAGAGAGAGGGGGGGAGAGAGGGAGAGAAAGAGGGGGGGGAAAGAGACAGAGAGAGAGAGAGGAAGGAAGGAAGGAAGTACGGGAAAGGAAGGAAGGCACTTGGAAGATAGGATGAGATTAATTGAAAGCGTGGGATAAGGGAGGAGGTAGGAGATGTGCATTTTAGAGAACCTGATAGGGGGGAGATGGACAGATGAGCGAGGAAGAGAGAGAGAAGAGAGGGAGAGAGAGGAAGCGAGGAAAATAGGAAGAGAGAGAGAAGAGAGGAAGAGGGAGGGAGGGAAGATAGAGGGGGAGAGAGAGGAAGAGAGAGAGAAAGAGCGAGAGAGATGGAGAAACACAGCGAGGGTAATGTAATGATACAGATTGTGCTGTGTGACGCACACACAGTAGCCAGTCTGAATAGCAAACTCTTTCCTGCTTCATCCTCAGCCTCCCACAGACACATAATCATTAAAATATTAGCTAGGTGCCCTTAACTTGAGAGGAGGAGCCAGGCAAGGCAACATGCATTTGGAATACTTAAAACTTTAGGGTTGTTAATGTTTAATTAGAGAAGTCTGTGATGGGGATGTGGGTCAGTGTAGGTTAGACCATCAGGACACTAATTTGACAGTTTCCAAGTAGGAAGGAGGTTGGGTGGGCAGTGGAGATTATTATGGTATGTCTACTTGGCTTGTAGAAGTGAAGAGATGTTGAGGGAGATTCTAGTTAGTTTGTTTTTATCATTTGTAATAAATACAGATTAATTTGAATTATTTGGTTCTGCTCTCCCTCTCTAAACCTATAAGAATATGAAACAAAACCTACATTACTAATACATATCAATATGAATACACAAGCATGTGAAAATGTTGAAGTTGCCAAAGGAGAAAATAGGTCAGGTTTAAAGGTTTAAATCAGATTTGAAGGCAACTGTTTTCGTCTTACTGTGGGAGAGTGCTTCTTGCTACGTTTGTATGCTAAAGAGCTAAGCTTAAGGCTAGGTTAGAGTTGGATAAACGATGCTAGTCTAGGCTAAAATAAGAGAAGATGCTAATACTGATGCTAAGTCTAGCCAATGCTAGACATAAGCTAGGCTAAACTAAACTAAGCATGACAATGCTAAATCAGGCTAAGTTAGCCTGCTGTCTAATGGCAGTGTTAAACCTAGCATACTGTGATGTTAGCAAGGTGTGGGTGTTTGCAGGGTATAGGCAATGTAGAAATAGGTTCTCCCTCCCTTTCCCCATCTATCTCACCCTCTTTCCCTCTCGATCTCTCTCTCCCTCTCTCTCTCCCTCTCTCCCTCCCTCTCCCCAGCTATCTCTCCCTCTCTCCCTCCCTCTCTCCCTCTCCCCATCTATCTCTCCCTCTCTCCTTCTCTCCCGCTCTCTCTCCCTCTCTCTCCCCATCTATCTTTCCTTCTCGATCTCTCTCTCCCTCTCTCCCTCCCTCTCTCTCTCCCTCCCTCCCTCACCCCATCTATCTCTCTCTCTCCCTCTCCCCATCTACCTCTCCCTCTCTCCCTCCCTCTCCCTCTCCCCATCTATCTCTCCCTCCCTCCCTCCCATCCCTCCTGGCCTCCCTCCCTCTCCCAGCTCCAGCCCACATATCTGCCTGTTGCCAGGCCTTCACAAACAGAGCCTGGGCTATCAGCCCCCTCATCAGCCCGTCACACTGTAGGGGGAAGATAAATCTAGCCAATTAAAATATAAATTGCTGTGTGCATCTCCGTGACTCCCCGCTCCCACTGCCTCCTCTCTGCCTGCCAGACCCCAAATGGGCCTGTCTCCATCTCAGCCTGGCACCACAACCTCATCCCTAACCTCAACCCCAGACAGCCACCAGCCTCCCCCCCAGCCTCACCTCCAGCCTCATCCCCAGACAGCCTCCAGCCTCGTTCCCAGCCTCACCCCCAGCCTCACCTCCAGCCTCACCAGCCTTACCTTCAGCCTCACCAACCTCACCTTCAGCCTCACCTCCAGCCTCATCCCCAGACAGCCCCCAGCCACAGTCCAACACCACAGACAGCTCCCGGTTACATCCCCTAATCACAGATAGCCTCAGCCTCAGCCTCAGGCCCAGAGCCTCAGCCTCAGCCTCAATCCATGCCTCAGCGTGCGAGTTCTCACAGCCTCAGCCTCAGCCCCAGCCCCAGCCTCAGCGTCCGAGTCCCAGCCCCAGCCTCAGCCTCAGGCCCAGACTCACCTCAGCGTCAGTCCCAGCCTCAGCGTCAGTCCCAGCCCAGCCTCAGTTCCCAGCCCCTGGTCTCAGCCTCAGCCTCAGTCCCAGCCTCGAGCCCTCCAGTCCCAGCCCCCAGCCCCCAGCACCCAGCCCACAGCACCCAGTTCCCGATCCAAGATCCAGTCAGTACCAGCCTCAGTCCCAGCCCCTGGTCCCAGCCCCCAGCCTCAGCCACAACCCCAGCCTCAGTCACAGCCCCCATCCCTGCCGATGTCCTCAGCCTCAGCGTCAGTCCCAGCCCCCAGCCTCAGTCCCAGCCCCCAGCCTCAGTCCCAGCCCAGCCCCAAGCCGCATGTCCAGCCCCCAGCCCCCAGCCTCTCCCAGCCCAGGCCTCAGTCCAGCCCAGTCCCCAGCTCAGTGCCCAGCCCCCCAGCCTCAGTCCCAGCCCAGCCAGCCTCAGCCCCAAGCCCAGCCTCACCCCAGTCCCAGCCTCAGTCCCAGCCCCTAGCCCCCAGCCCCCAGTCTCAGTCCAGCCCTCACAAATGCAAACACTAATATGCATTACAGTCACTTGTGCAGCACAGCTCATTTGTTTATTCAAACTTCAACCGTTTTTTTAAGCTTTGCATGTTTGCACATTTAATGGGCTCTTTCAAAAAATGACAACCTCTCCTATTCATCCTCTTTACCTTTCCTGTTCCCACAACCACCGTTCAGTGTGTGTGCCTGTGCTGTGTGTTGTGTAGTGTGCGTGTGTGGTGTTAGTTCGTGTGCGTGCGTGCGTGTGAAGTTGTGTGTGTGGTGCGTGTTGTGTGCGTGTGTGTGGTGTCTGTGTCTGTGGTGATAAAAGAACACTTCTGTCTGAGGTAACTGAGCTAAAAATAGCATCATGTACTCTTGTCTGACGTACCTGAGGTGACGGGACAGCAGAGCGGGTTCCTGGATCTGTAACCGACCCCATACCATCAGCAACAAATTGCAGTGTAAGAAAGAGAGAGAGGTAGAGAGAGAGAGGTGGGGTGTGGAGAGGTGGGAAGAGGAGGAAGGGAGAGGGGGAGAGGCAGAAAACGAGGAGGGGAAGACAGAGGAGGAGGAGAGAGAGAGAGAGAAGAGAGAGGGTAGGAGAGAAGAGAGAGGGGGGGGGAGAGATGAGGAAGAGAGAAGAGAGAGAGAGAGAGAGAAGAGAGGGGGGGGGAAGAGAGAGAGGGGGGGGAGAGGGGAGAGAGAGGGAAGAAAGAGAGAGGAAAGAAGAGAGAGAGAGAGAGAGAGAGGGAAGGCCAGAGACAGATAAGGATATGTAGACATAGAATGATTGAGAGAGGGAGAGGGAGAGATAAAGCCAGAGACAGAGAGAGGACTGATAGAGAGACACAGAGAGAAAGAGAGAGAGAGATAGAGACACAGAGAGAAAGAGAGAGAGAGAGAGATAGAGACACAGACACGAGAGGTGCTATGACGCGTGAGACCACGGCTCCAGAATGATTCAGAGCTAAGTGATCGAGGGAGGAGATAGCTCACACGCACAGCCTCCGAAGGAGACATGATGGAGGACAGTGTCTGGGGGGGGAGGGAGGGAGGGAGGGGGGGGGGGGGAGGTGAAGAGACACACACACACCTTCCCTCATCCTATTAGCATCAAGCTTGATGCTCACCGCTTCCCCCTACATCACTGCACACACGCACAGGAAACAGGCAGGTAACTCGAGCCATGGCAGAAACACACACAACAAACACACAGGAAGAGAGAGATCTGTCTAGTTAAGCCATCTATAAGATACACAGACAGAGATGAATAAGATACATAGTTGTATATATAGAATATATATATATATATATATATATATATATATTGTATAGATGGTATATTTGTCATATAGATTAATATTTTATCCAAAGCAACATTGAATTCTGGGGGGATTTCAACCTGCAACCTCTTGATTGATAGTCAAATACTCTAACCACCAAGCTACACCCACGACACAGGAGATGTCGCAGGAGATGATTTGGATGTAATCTACCATTGAGTTACACCCACAATTTACCCCCACAGCTCCGCAGCCATTGGCTGCTGGGTCACAGCAGTTGATCGGCGGTCAAGTGATCGAGCGTTGAGCTATACAGCTGATTTACCCTCACAACAGCAGACTGGGGAGTAAAGCGACGTTAGGAGTGAGTCCACACAACTGAAGTAGGGTCTCTATTCCGAACAAGGTAATCAATCCTCCACAACAGACCCTCCGAGGATCAATAGTCGATCGACCGGTGGGTGGATCGCTATCGGCAACCGATGGCGGTGTAAGGGTGAGCAATCAGGTTTAGGGCTGGTAGTCGTGGCGACCAGCCGTAGCGGGTAACTAGGTTCTGGAGTGGATCCAGGGGCTTGCGTCCGTGTCTGTAGTAGGAAGAACAACATAAGGTGTTCCTGGTCTGGGAGCGTCCTAGCGGGGAGGGGGGGAGGGGGGGAGGGGGGGGGAGGGGGGCAAGGGGGGAGGGGGAGGAGTCCTGCCAGCAGAACTAACAGGATTCAAGTTTAGGATTCAGACTGATATAGATCGAGAAACCTGGGTTTTGCTTTTCACATTTGGAGGTAAATTGTCGTTCCATGAACACAAACCAGAACAGGACGCAAACGCATAGGTGTGTGCACGTGTGAGTGTGTGTGCACGTGTGAGTGTGTGTGCACGTGTGAGGGTGTGCGCACACTATTCTACGCCTTAGGCAAAGCAAGGACTTCTATAGAAAGATTCCATTACAGCAGAGCAAATGTTTGATCTATGATCCATGGCAGCATGGCCTTTTCCCATCCACCACCCCCATCTCTCCCCCTTCTCTCCCTTCCTCTCTCCCCCATCTCTCCCCCATCCACCACCCCCCTCTCCACCACCACCACCAACACCACCCCATCGGCGTCTGCCCCCTTCTCTCCAATCCTACCACCCACCTCTCGGCCCCCACTCCCCCCCTCCCCCGGTCCTCCCTCCCCCCTCCCCAACCCCTAGTAGGAACATGTGGAATAACAAAGGTAACATCTCACTACTAGCACTCGCAGCAGAAACCAGCACAATGCCGTGTCTCTGCTTAGATAAAGCAAACCACCAGATAAGCTTTAAAGTGATAACCCCACCACACTCACACACGACCAACACACACCACACACACCACACACACACGCACACCACGCACGCCTACGCACGAGGAACACACACAACACACCACACAACACGCACGATGTGACCAACACACACACAGCACGCAACGACCGAAGTAGCAAGCACACAGCACGACACACACACACCCCTGCACGAATGATACACACACACACACCGAGCACTCGGCACACATCGAGGCAGTTCCCACACAAATAGTGCACACAGGCAGAACACACTCCATTGCCCAAAGAATTATGGGCGTGTGTGTGTGCTGTGGCACGCGCAAGTGTGGCTGCTGTGTGGCGTGTGTGGGTTTGAAGCAGGCAGACTATGAAGGTGAGGAGACTTGCCAATATACTGACTGACTACCATACGAAGTGCTCTCTCTATGCTGAGTGGGAAAACTAGCATGTAAACCCACCAACACCCTTGAATCAGCTCAGATGAAAGCAGAGAGAGGAGGGCCGAGAGAGGTGGTGAATGTGTGAGGAGGAGAGAGAGGAGGGAGGACGGGAGGAGAGAGAGAGGGAGAGCAGAGGAGGAGAAGAGAGGGAATGGAGGAGGAGAGGAATGGAGGAGGAGAGAGAGGAGGAGTGAGATGAAGGAGGGGGGGGAGAGAGAGCAGGATGTAGAGAGGAGAGAGAGAGGGGGGAGAGAGCAGGAGGATGTGAGAAGGAGAGGGGAGGAGGGGGGAGAGAGAGGAGGATTGTGAGAGAGGAGGAGGAGGAGGATCAGTAGGAGGAGGGGGGAGAGGAGAAAGAAAAGGAGGAGAAAGAGATGGAGAGAGAAGAGGGAGGGGAGGAGGGGAGAGAGAGGAGATTCCCCCTCTCTCCCTTCCTCTTCTCCCCCACTCTCCCCCAATCCACCACCCCCCTCTCTCCCATCCACCACCACCACCACCCCATTCTCTCCCCCGGTTCCACCCAATCTCACCACCCCCCGCCCGCCCCCATCTCCCCTCCCCCTTCCTCCCCCTCCTCCCCAGCCCGAGTAAACATGTGGAATAACAAAGGTAACATCTCACTACTAGCACTCGCAGCGAACCCAGCACAATGCGTGTCTGTGCTTAGATAAAGCACCCACCAGATAGCTTTAAGGTGATAACCTACACTCAAACACACACACACACACACACACACACACGCACACACGCACGCACGCACGAGTGAACACACACACACACACACACACGCACGAGTGAACACACACACACACACGCACGAGTGAACACACACACACACACACACACCCTTGCACGAGTGAACACACACACACACGAGCACTCACACACGAGCATTTCCACACAAATATGTGCACACAGGAGAACACACTCCATTGCAAAGAATTATGCGTGTGTGTGTGTGTGTGTGCACGCGCGTGTGTGTGTGTGTGCGTGTGTGTGTGTTTGAAGCAGGAGACATGAAGGTGATGGAGTCTGCCAGATATGTGATAATACGAAGGCTCTCTCTATGCTGGTGGGGGAAACTAGCATGTAAACTCCACCACACCCTGATCCAGCTCAGATGGAGAGAGGAGAGGAGGAGGGAGAGGGGGTGATGTGAGGAGGGAGAGAGGAGGGGAGGAGGGAGGAGAGAGAAGAGGGGAGAGAGAGGAGGATGTGAGGAGAGGAGGGGGGAGAGAGAGGAGGATGTGAGAGAGGAGGGGAGGAGGGGGGAGAGAGAGGAGGATGTGAGAAGGGAGGAGGGGGGAGAGGGGTAAAAAAGATATCCCTCATTTTTCACAGTAGGCCTCTGCTCTGTGATGGAGTCCTTCTCTCTCAGGCCACTCATTCATCTCTCTAATGGTGCTAGTCTCTCCTCCTAACCCATACCAAAACACCATCCATTTAGTCGTATAGGACGAAATCCTTAACTGCCTTTTGTCAAGGCTGGCTGCGTGTGTGTGTGTGTGTGTGTGTGTGCGTGCCAACACTGAGGAAAGCAATAAACCAAAGAAAGCACTTATTTGGTAAAGGCCAGTATGGTCAGCAGTAACTCTGATGGTTTCCGGCTGATTGACTTTATAGAGTCTTCATCCAGTCGTCCTCATCCCTGAATACACAGGAGGGAAATGCCACGAAGAGAGAAACTAGCAACGCGTCTATAACGACGAGGGAGACGGTCATTAGCGGTGAAGCTGCTAACTAGGTTGGCGATGGAGCGTGTGTGTATGTGTGTGAGAGTGTGTGTATGTGTGTGTGAGAGAGAGTGTGTGTGTGTGCGTGAGTGTGTGTGTGTATGAGAGAGAGAGAGAGAGAGAGAGAGAGAGAGAGAGAGAGTGTATGTGTGCGTAGTTCTCAGTGAACCTTAGCACTCCTGGACGGTGATCAGCGCTTGATGGAATGCTAATTGTAAACACTGTGGGCGCTGTTGTCACGGTGATGGCTGGCGGAGTCCGGGAAGACTGTGAAAGTGTGTGTGTGTGTGTGTGTGTGTGTGTGTGTGTGTGTGTGTGAAAATGTGTGCGTGTGTGTAGCAGGAACTTCTAGCCTGGAAACCTCCATTAAAACAGCTGTGTATTAGCGATGCTAACTCTGATGTTATCATGCAACATTCCTCTCTTCATCTCACTCTTCGGTCTCACTTCCCGGAGCGCTGAGCTACTGTCGTCGGCACGACAACGGCAGCTTCCACGGAACGCTGACAGCTGAGATTCAAATGAGGCCTGAACCCGGAACACTCTAGAACACCCGGACACAGGAACACGCTGCATCACTTCCTGTCTAACCGCTTTTTACGACCCAGAACTCAGCGTCCAATTACATGTCACATCCCTTGTATCGACCAATAGAGTAGGAGATAGTTCTTCCTGGGACGGTATTGCGAGTTAGAGTTAACGCTGGCGTCTGTGATGCTTGTGAGTGTGAGAGACAGATAGCAAGAGAGAGAGAGAGACAACAAGAGGGAGACAGAGAGATAGAGACAGAGACAGAGAGAGAGACCCAGAGAGAGAGACAGAGAGAGAGAGAGAGAGAGAGAGAGAGAGAAAGACAGACCCAGAGAGAGATCCAGAGAGAAACCCAGAGAGAGACCGACCCAGAGAGAGAGAGAAAGACAGACCCAGAGAGAGACCGACCAGAGAGAGAGACCGACCCAGAGACCCAGAGAGAGAGACAGACAGACCCAGAGAGAGAGACAGACAGACCCAGAGAGAGATCCAGAGAGAAACCCAGAGAGAGACCGACCCAGAGAGAGAGGGAGAGAGAAAGACAGACCCAGAGAGAGCCCCAGAGAGACCGACCCAGAGAGAGATCCAGAGAGAGACCCAGAGAGAGAGACCCAGAGAGAGACCCAGAGAGAGAGACCCAGAGAGAGAGACCCAGAGAGAGAGACCCAGAGAGAAACCGACCCAGAGAGAGAGAGAGAGAAAGACAGACCCAGAGAGAGCCCCAGAGAGACCCAGAGAGAGACCGACCCAGAGAGAGACCCAGAGAGAGACCGACCCAGAGAGAGAGACCCAGAGAGAGAGACCCAGAGAGAGAGACCGACCCAGAGAGAGAGACCGACCCAGAGAGAGAGACCCAGAGAGAGAGACCCAGAGAGAGACCCAGAGAGAGAGACCGACCCAGAGAGAGAGACCAACCCAGAGAGAGACCCAGAGAGAGACCCAAAGAGAGCGTAGAGGAAGGACGTTCCCTCAGGAACATAAACACTCCTCTGTCCGAGCTTCCTCCAGAGAGGGTCAACCGGACGGTTACCGAGGCGACCACGTCCTCTCGCTGACC
>BROE01000015.1:9102325-9142829 GCA_036571765.1 Plecoglossus altivelis
GGGGGTGGGGGTGGTGGTGTTTCTGTGGTTGCTGTGTGTTGGTGCTGTGTTATTGTGTGTGGGGGTTGTGTCTGTGTGTCGGTGTGGTGTGTCTGTGTATGGTGTTAGGTGTGCTGTGTGTGTGTTGTGTATGAGTGTGAATGTGCATGTGTGTCAATCTGTGTGCTGTTGTGGGTGTGTGTTATCGTAGGGTTAAACTAGGATAAACTTTGGTGTGCTCAACGACTACGTTCCACACTGCAGACCACATCTGACAACCAAACAATAGTGGTCCCGTCCCCACAGCCCAGAGCACAGCAGCCAAGAGACGACACGGTACATGATCGTCTCTGCACACGCCAACACCCGAGGCTGGGGGGGAGGTGGAAAGGCTGGGGTGGAGAGGTGCAGAGAGTGTAAGGAGATGCTGGGAGGGAGGCGAGAGTGTAAAAGGAGTGCTTGGAGGTGGGGAGTGTGGGAGAGGGGGAGTGTAAGGAGTGCTGGAGGGGGGAGAGTGTAAGGAGTGCTGGAGGGGGAGACTGTAAGGAGTGCTGGAAGGGGGAGGGGGAGAGTGTAAGGAGTGCTGCGAGGGGGAGAGAGGGGGAGCAGGTGTAAGGAGTGCTGAGGGGGGAGAGGGGAGTGTAAGAGTACTGAGGGCGGAGAGGGGAGTGTAAGAGTGTGGAGGGTGGAGAGTGTAAGAGTTGCTGGGGGGGAGGGGAGAGCTGTATAGATGCTGGAGGGGGAGAGGGGAGAGTTAAGGAGGGCTGCAGGAGAGAGGGGGAGTTGTAAGGCAGTGCTGGCGAGGGAGAGGGGGAGTGTAAGGAGTGCTGGAGGGGGGAGAGGGAAAGTGTAAGAAGTGCTGGAGGGGGGGAGAGGGGGAGAATGTAAGGTCCAGGGTCCAAGAGAGGAATTGCACATTGTTGCACCCCGCCAAGGTGGGGATGGGCGTGTTCAGTACTCTCTGTTCTCTGTCCAGATGTTTCTTGTTGTCTGGCTCAGCTGAGGAGGGAGGGGGCGAGGGGAGAGGAGGAGGGGAGGGAGGGAGGTGCTGAGGATTACACAACCTAGCCTGTTCCCTCTCTAAGAAGGCAGGCTAGAGGTGGGAGGCTGCAGTCGGCTCCAGAACAGGAAACATGGAAGACAACAAGAAGAAAGCAGAATACGAGAGAGAGAGAAGAAGTTGAGAGAAGAGAGAGGAGAGAGAGAGAGATACGAGAGAGAGATACGAGGAGAGAGAGAGAGGAGAGAGAGAGAGATAGAGGGTAGTGGGGGAGTGGGGGGTGGAAGGAGAGAGGTGTGAGGTGTAGAGGAGAGGAGAGAGGAGAGAGAACGAGAGAGAAAGAGAGATGGCGAGAGAGAAAGAATGAGAGAGAGTGGGGAGCGAGAGGGAAAGAATGTGAAGAGAAGGAGAAAGAGAGAAAAGGAGAAACGGAGATGGAGAGACAGGGAGACAGAAACAGATAGTGAGAAAGACAGAGAGGGAGAGAAGGGAGAGAGAGATAGAGGAAGAGAGAGAGATAGAGGGAGAGTGGGGGAGAGAGAGGGAGAAGAGTGAGGAGTGAGGGGGAGAGAGAGTGGGAGAGAGAGATCAGGAAAGAGAGAGAGATCAGAGGAGTGGGAGAAGAGGTAGAATGAGAGAGAGGAAGTGTGGGAGAGGGAGAGAGAGAGAAGAGAGAGAGAGGGAGAGTTGGGGAGAGAGAGGAGAGAGAGAGAGAGAGAGAGAGAGAGAGATAGAGAGAGAGAGAGAGCTGTCGACCCAGACCAACTGACCCTGCTTGTCCCTTTCTAAAAGCCCTCTCTAGCAGTGCCATCATCACGTTAAACCCAGACATCTGTCAGGTTTCATCTGGGCTGTTTTGGGGAGGGGGGAGAGAGTATGGAGGCTGGGTGACTTAACCACGTTTGGGAGCCGCCTGGTGAGTGTCTCTGGAGAGCTGTGGGGATCGGTTCAGCTTGCTGGTCAGTCGGAGCAGTGGTTAAGGCCAGTCGGAGTCTGCTAATGGGGGCTAAGTGTCTAAAGGGCGGCAGGTGAACAGTCAAGACTTAGGGACACGCTCCATTTCACGGGAGAAAGCTTTTGAAAGCTTTCTTTCAATCAGTCCAGAAGCTGCTCTCTCTCTCCCCTCTCTCTCTCTCTTCCTCCCGCCCCCCCCGCTCTCTATCCCTCTCCCCCTCTCTCTCTCTCCCTATCCCCCTGTCTCTCTCTCTCCCCCCTCTCTACCTCTCTCTCTCTCCCTCTTCTCTCTCCATCTCTCCCCCTTCTCTCTCTCCATCTCTCCCCCTTCTCTCCCTCTCTCTTTTTACAAACTGTTTTCTCTCTCCCTCCTATCCTCTTTGTTTTCCCCAGCCGCTCCTCTCATTCATTCTAAATTGTTTCTCGCTCTTCCCTTCACACTCCATCGCTTTCATTATGCTAACGTCGAGCGGGCGGCATATTTAACATCCTCTCTCCAGTCTTTTTCAACCGATGGTGGGGGTTTGCGAAACTCTCTACCTGCTGTTACCGAGCTTTGCCGCTACGCCAGATAAATTGGTTTTCACAGATATCATCAATCAAAGACGGAGGTGGCAACGTGTCTGTGTAACAGAGAACACGGCCATGGTCAATACTGTCTGAACGGGGAAAAAATGATTCCTTCCTTTCCTCATCCCTCCATCGTGATTCCGCAAACGGCCAGGCCACTTGATGAATGGCGAGTCGACGGCTGCTAAGCCCCAACGAGGAGAGAGACTCCCTTTCAATGAAGAGAGAGAGAGACTGCCTTTCAATGAAGAGGACCGTAACCACGATTGATTGCGAAATTGACAAGTGCGTCATGGCCAGGTGACGATAGGATGACGACGTCCCACCAAGACGCTCTCGTCCATCCATCGAACGGTCGTCACCGGAACAATCTCTCGGTACCAGAAACGCTTCCACGGATGAGCGAACGGTTATCTGAAACATGTCGTGCGACCTAATCGCTTGGCTAACCCTCCACGGTTTTATTCAAATTGTTTCTGCTTGAAGGATTCATGCAGCCCGAAGCGTCGGCACCTGTTGAGTAATAGTTTTAACTTCCCCTTACCCGGCCCAAACCCACTCCCAAGCTTACGAATTACAAGGGTCTATGTAATGTCAGTGGCCTTCCGTAGGCGGCGAGACGCATGAATGCGCCCTACTCAACAACGCCCCAACAAAAGCGGACACTTTCAAAGTTGCAAAAAAAAAAAAGTCGCTGTATTTGTCGTTAGAAGAGATTCGGTTGCTAGGGAGGTCGAAATGTTAAAATCTCGCTCAATTATACAGGAAATCATCCCTTTCGCTTTGTTTACATGATTAACTAAAGGCCCCAGACTCTCAGCGGATCGATAAGCACTGGTCTTTTACCGGACACCGTCTAATGTGGCAACCTAAGATATGTCCTCTTCCTGCGCCACAGCCAATTATGGCCTCTGATCAATACTGGTCAGTAATAGGATATCGGGATTTTTTTATTTATTTTTTGGTGGCACTGTTATGGTAAGACAGAAATCCATGGATCTATAGTTAGTCACCGCCGCGCTGTGCGTCACACGAGCGAAAAATATCTGTTCCTTCGGCATGGAGTCTGAGAAAATATTAGAGGGTTTATCTTCCCCGAAGCAAAAGGAAGTCAGCTTGTGTGTGCGTGTGTGTAGAGGCGTTTAAGAGATAGGGAACTATTTTGCCTCTCCCTCCAGCACAATTCAGATTTGAATCTTTTCTCCACCACAGGAAACAGCCAGGATCAATCAGGGGCTCCTCAGTCAGAATTAGCCTCCAGCCTTCAGGCACCAATGTTGTGCCAACAACAGTCTAAAGGGGGCTGCTCCTAAAGACTGTTGTTGGATACATGGGCGGAGGGAAACGGCTTGTTCAGAATCCAGACTGGATGAACGTGAAGAGGAACAGGAAACCTTCACAGAGAGGCTGGTCTGACTTGGTCTGACCACACACACCTGGTCTGACTTGGTCTGACCACACACACCTGGTCTGACTTGGTCTGGACGGGAGAGAAACAGACATCGTTTGGTTCAGCCTCACTGATAGATCAGTGGCCTCCTCTCTCTGTCTCTCCATGACTCTCTACGTCTCTCTGTGTCACTGTCTGTCTGTATCTCCATGACTCTCTATGTCTCTCTGTGTGTGTGACTCCCTCTCTCTCCTCCGTCTCTGGTTTTCTCTTCTCTGTGACTGTCTCTCCATGACTCTCTACGTCTCTCTCTCCCTCTGTGACTCTTTCTCTATGTGACTCTCTCTCTCTGTCACTCTCTCTTCCCTCTGTCTCTCTCTCCATTTCACCCTCTCTCTGACTCTGTCTGTCTGTCTTTCTCTGTGACTCTCTCCTCCCTCTCCCTCTCTCTCTCCTCCTATCTCTCTTCCCTCCCTCCTTGTGTCCCTCCATGTTAATCAGCTCCACTGCAGATGGTGCCTCTTAACAAACCATACGCTCATCATACGGCCACTTCTCTCACCATGCTCCCTCCCTCCCTCCTTCCCTCCTTCCTTCCCTCCTTTCTTCTTTCCCTCCCTCCCTCCCTGCCTCCTTCCTTCCTTCCTTCCCACCTTCCCTCCCTCCCTCCCTGCCTCCTTCCTTCCTTCCTTCCTTCCCACCTTCCCTCCCTCCCTCCGCTCCTTCTTCGCTTCTCCCTCCTTCCTCCCTCCCTCTTCCTTTCCTTCCCTCCCTCCTTCCCTCCCTCCCTCCTCCCTACCCTCCTTCCCTTCCCTCCTTCCTTCGCTGCTTCCGGCCCTGCCTTTGTTTCTCTGTCTGCTTCTCCGTCTTTTCTCTCTCCCTCTGCCTACTGCTCTCTCTCTTCTCCCTCTCCCTCTGCCTACTGCTCTCTCTCTTCTCCCTCTGCCTACTGCTCTCTCTCTTCTCCCTCTCCCTCTGCCTACTGCTCTCTCTCTTCTCCCTCTCCTCCTGCTACTGCTCTCGTCTCTTGTCTCCTCGTCCTCTGCCTACTGCTCTCTCTCCCCTTCTACGTGTGTGTATTTTTTTAGAATACATTAGTATGAGTAACCTTGTATAGCTCTTATGAACGTATACATCTTATATACCTGACTGAAGGTTCTCTTTGAAACACATTCTTTCTATGTCCTGTAGGCTAAGACACGAGAATGCAGGGGGTCGTAATGAACATCATCAGTGCCTTGTGTGTTGTCCATTGGCTGAAGCAGGCAAGAACACACACACACACACACACACACACACACACACACACACACCATCAGAGAGCTCATGTTTCAGATGGGGGTGGTTGTCCCTCAGGAATGTGGATAGGAGGAGTAGGAGGAGGAGGAGGAGCAGTGGAGGAGGAGGAAAGGAGGAAGAGTGTTTGCAAGGGTTAGTCTGTATGACAGATGTCTTCATCCTTGCCCTCCGTGCTGTGCCAGCCCCTCCCCTTCCTCCTGCTCCTCCCCCTTCCTAGCTCCCCACATCCATTAACCCCCCCCCCCCCCCCCCCCACAGCAGCACACACACAGCATCACACCCACCAAGCGACCCAGGAAGTGTACATAACGAGCCATTAGTAGTATTACCTGTATCCGGTCACTGAGGGTTAAAGGGCGACAAGAGACCAAACGATCCGATTAAATTACCCCAGAGGAGGATCTCCCACTCTCACACTGTTACCACACACACACACCACATGTACCCTTACACACACACAACACTAAAGGGCATCACGCTCTCATACCCCACACCTACAACCACACAGCACCACGGATGTCGCTTCTCACACACACACACACACACGACCCACACACACACACACAAAAAAAGACACAGACACACACAACAGCAAGAAAAAACGGCAACATCGCACACGCCTCTCTCACACACACACCACACGCACGTGACGCTTCAATCACACACGACAAACACAACCACCCACCGCACAAAAAAGAACAACTAAGTCCATACGCTCTCACACTAGGGTGCGCACACAACACAACACAACACATCACGGGCGCACACACCACACAAACCACACACACAGGGCGACACACCATCACAACACACCACACACAGTGCGCACGCGCACACACACCAGCCACACAACACAGGGCCGCACCGCGCACACACACACACACACACACAAGGGGCGCCCCCAAACACACACACACACACACGTCACACCAACACAGGGGCGACACACCAACACCCGCCACCACCAACACCACACACACACAGCACAGCAGGCTACAACAGGACTCCTATCTATGGGCTTATTAAAAAAACACCTCGATGCCAACCAACTATGAACGCTCCATCAGAACGATTTAATCCGTTGGTCTTTTACCCTGAACCACTGAATCTCAACACGTGTGATTAGAGAGTTAGTTCAAAGTCCTCTCGTAAGGGTACTTTCAGATGGCCTCTGTTCCTCTCCCAAAGCCGAGACAGTCGAGCTGCACAGCTCGTCAGCACGCCACGACGCTCGACGTTCGTCATATCCTGGGAGAAGTCAGTCAGGGGAGATGGAGTGGGGTTTTGTCAGGAGCTAATATCCTAATCTCCCCTCTCCACAGCCGTTTGATTGGTCGGAGCTGGCGAGGGAGAGGGTTCTGTGTCGAAGCTTCCTGACCTTTTCCATGTCATAAATCACAGCTCCCTACTCTCCTGCCAGAGGTTTGTTTAACCCAATTTGTCACAGAGATTCAAACACTCTCTCTCTGTCACACACACACACACTCCCACACACACACACTCCCACACACACACACTCCCACACACACTCCCGACAAAGGATTGGTGGGGCGGATCAAAGTGTGCCATCCAGCCCTCTCCTTGTAATCAAGTAGGCCAGGCAGTAGCAGCAGAACCAGAGTGAGGAATGGCTAGTCGCACACAGCACACTGCCTGGGAAGGATCCTACAAACGTGCAGTCATGAACACACACACACACACGCACGCACACGCACACACACGCCCACGCGCACACGCACACGCACACACAAACGCACACAAACGCACACGTACACACACACACACACGCACACACACGCACACACACATTCCCAGTATGCAAAAAATACAGGCTTAGACTACCTGTTGAGTTAGAGTTTTCATATAACAAGTCACTAATCAACCCTAAACAACATCACCAGGAAGATCTTGTTGAGCGAGTTTGGTGCTCCAGTATTCACTCTGGACTAAGCAACCTAACCAAAGCAGATGAGATGGAAGTGATAACAAGGTATCTCCATTGGCCCCCAACCCCACCTCCCACCTCACACACCCACACCCCCACCTCCCCCTCCCACACCCCCACCAAACTGCTCCAGTGACCACCCCCTGCTCAGGGCAGGACCACTCCAGACCAGGTTGAGGGAGAAAACCAGTGACAGTAAGCACAGCTGCCGCACAGCACTCCCTACGCACAGCTCTCTCTACACACAGCCCTCTCTATGCACAGCTCTCCCTACGCACAGCTCTCTCTACACACAGCCCTCTCTATGCACAGCTCTCCCTATGCACAGCTCTCCCTCCACACAGCTTTCCTTATGCACAGCCCTCCCTACGCACAGCTCTCTCTACACACAGCCCTCTCTATGCACAGCTCTCCCTATGCACAGCTTTCCCTACGCACAGCCCTCCCTACGCACAGCTCTCTCTACACACAGCCCTCTCTATGCACAGCTCTCCCTACGCACAGCTCTCTCTATGCACAGCCCTCCCTATGCACAGCCCTCCCTCCGCACAGCCCTCCCTACGCACAGCTCTCCCTACGCACAGCCCTCCCTCCACACAGCTCTCCCTACGCACAGCTCTCTCTACGCACAGCTCTCCCTCCGCACAGCCCTCCCTCCACACAGCTCTCCCTACGCACAGCTCTCTCTACGCACAGCTCTCCCTCCTCACAGTCCTCCCTCCACACAGCCCATTACATAAACTTCACTTCCTCCTTTTTTGAAGGAAGGGAACTAAGATACGCTTTGATGTGAACGTAGGACAAACTTCCCCCTTCTCTCACACAAAGACTCTCACACAAACACACACACTGCAAACACACTTCACCCCCACACACACACCTCAGGTCTTCATAATGAGGTGACTAGCTCCCTTCAGTTCTCTACAAAGCACTATGACAGACGGCCATGTTTCCAGTGACTTTAGTTGGAGTTCTCTCTATCCCTGTTTCTCTGTGTGTGTCTCTCTCTCTCTGTGTGTGTCTCTCACTCTGTGTGTGTGTGTGTGTGTCTCTCTCTCTCTATAGCGTGTCTGTGTGTGTGTCTCTCTCTCTTTTTCTCTCTCTGTAGTGTGTCTCTCTCTCTCTCTGTAGTGTGTGTCTGTGTATGTGTGTCTCTCTCTCTGTGTGTGTCTCTCTCTCTCTCTCTCTCTCTCTCCCTCCCTCCCTCCCTCTCTCTCTCTCTCTCTCTCTCGTGTGTGTCTGTTACTGTGTGTGTGTGTCTCTCTCTTTCTCTGTAGTGTGATGTCCGTTGCTTGTTAAATACCCTGAGATCAGATATAGTTTGAATGAGGGCAAACTCCACTGCGCCTTGGGTCTCACTCTGCAGGGCCTGATTGATAGCGTGGTGGTCACTAGAAGCGGACTATAGCTGCCTGCAGATCAATGTTAATCCATTTGAACCGTTTTTGAAATAGTACCATTCGATACGTGCTGAATACAAACGAGGTCACTCGTGGGGGTTTAGTAGGTCAGATCATGCAATGAGATCTGGATCTGCGATCGCTAACTGTAGCTACGTGTTGGGGTAGGGCCCGTGTTCACCTAACTATAGATCCTGACGCTCTCTTCGAGATGAACGAAGTGTGGTCAAGACTTGTATAATATGCAGGAGACGGTGGACGGTTGAGATAGTGAAACGGACCAACTCTGCACACAAGTCAATGATCGATCAACTTTGAACTTTTCTCTGTTAAAAAAAATAAATAAAATCATTTACGGGGTTTGTTTGGTTGCGCGACTGGCGGGGAAAATGACTGCGAAGACACGCAGTTGGACCACACATAGACTCACCTGTGACATCTGCGGTCGGAAGTTGATCTCCTTTAGGTCCACAGATCCAGGAGAGAGATTGTGTAACATCTGGCACAGCAGAACGCCGTCTCGTAGCGCCTGGGCCAAGTCGAACACGGCAGCCGACGGCCACACAACCCGGTGATTCGGGGGCAAAACCTTGCAGTCGATCAACCATCGGCCGCATTGTCTCCACTCCTCCATCGCGGCTTGTGGAGACTGAGCGCGTTCCGCACTCAAATTCGACAAACGTCTCCGGGGGGGGAATTCCGCGGTTTCCAGCGCGCAGCGGAAGCAATCCTTTCACCGGTTATAAGGTTATAATCTCGATCTCACAAACACCGTGGAAAGGGTTCCCCGGTATAGTTGCAGCACCGATAACTTCACGAACGCCTTACATTTGAATCCCACGTCACGTTTGCGGTCGCTTTGGTAGTCTAACGTGTTTTCTTTCCAATCCTAAAATATGTCCACCTCGTATGGCAGTAGAACAAGGACAAGGACTGGCAGTTTACTTGGGAAAGTGCGAGTAGCCTATAATCCAGTAAATTGGTGACTTCTGAGTAAACAGGCTATATGGGCTACTGCAACTGAAATTTCCT
The DNA here is from genome assembly GCA_036571765.1 of Plecoglossus altivelis. NCBI lineage: Eukaryota > Metazoa > Chordata > Actinopteri > Osmeriformes > Plecoglossidae > Plecoglossus > Plecoglossus altivelis. The sequence goes on from BROE01000015.1 coordinate 9,111,895, forward strand.
TTTCTTCATTCTCAAAAGTTTTCTGCATATCCAAAAGGCTGTGCATTTATGACATAATCTATAGAGTAGATACACATTTAAATCGTTAGACGTTGGGTGTACAGTAACCCACGGCCCTTCTCGCGTGCATACTGTATCAGCAGAGATCTTTAGACGTATACTTCGTTGAATATTATCACCAACGTTTTTTTCAGAGAACTTCGGACCGCTGTACGGTTGGGTCTGATTCCCTGATTCACAGAGCGACGTAGCGTTGCATTTGTAGTCTAAAGGCTACCTTTGATACTTCGTTTGTTAATAATAATGTATGGCCCACAATAGACAGTTGTCATAAAGATAGACTACACAGTACGTAATCTCAATACAATACAAAGCCTCGAGCAACCTCCTCGTTCTCCTCAAAGCCTTCTAAACATCTCTCCGTGAAAACTCCAACAGGAACGTGTCCAAGGAAAAAGATTTCCTTCCCGATGATCTCGCCAGACGCTTCTCGGAACAGCAACTGCTGTAAAAGAGAATTTGGTCACAGTCCGCACGATGTGTGTGTGTTTTTTTTTCTTGCGTGATTTTCGTCTGCAATCCGTCCCGATCTCCCTTTCCGTCCGCTGTTAGGAGAGTGATGTTTTGCAGTCCAACTCCCTGCCGCGCGACATTGGAGGGTTTGAGGAAGAGCGTGAACGCGCGCCTGCCTGGTGGTATAGTGGGCGGCGATTTAGATACAGTTTAGTTGTCTCGTCGGTATATTATAACAGCGCACTAATTCGCAACGAGAAAACGATGCGCGATTACAACTTTTAACAACTTGCAGTCAATGATACTTGGTAGTATTGAACTGCGATTGATTATAGATAATGCTATATGATTTTATTACGTTGGGAAAATGTGATGTAGTGCGCCATCTGACGTGAGGAGCACACATTACACCATGTTGGCTTCACGCCCGGACATAACTTGCCAGTAATTGCACCTAAAAAAAGGTGTAGCCAATCAAGAGCGAAATACAAGAGTAAAACGCACGACTGTGCCAGCAATCGTAAACGACAACCAGTTTGGGAATGTAGATAGGCAACCTCGACTGATTCATCTAGAGTAGACTACTAGTCACTTCCATTGACTCCCATCTTTCTCTTTCATGAAGGCAGTGTTAGAGGAGCTACAAGGTCAAACTACAGTATTTTGTACATTTACAACCGCGTGCAGACCTCTGCGGGGTGTTGCTCTAACGTATTGCCTCGGTGCTGTAGCGTGACGGATAGTCGCGAGGGGGAGGTATGACTAGTTGTCTCTAAAGTCCTGTAGTTGATCCATCACGGCCGGGGCTGCCGTGGCGAGACCCACATCCCAGCTGCAGAGGCGGGTCACGGCACACAGCAACAGTCGTCACCCGGTCACAACTATGTCCAGGGCGGACAGTGATTAACAGTCCCATCTAAAACCCATTTGAAACCAGAGGCTGAACTATGCACTATTTGACAAATGTTTGGATTTCATATGGGTGTACATGTCTTCGCGGAACAAAAAAACACAAAGTGATAAGAAAGTGTCTGAATTGTAATCCATCTAATCAACATTATTTTAGGTGCGTGGGTTTTAATGTAGATATCGGCGTTTGCGTATCTTCTTCTGTCAAGCGCCCCTAAGATACAGCGACGCATGGTTGCCACCTATGGGCTAATCAGTGAACTGCAGGCAGCAACCGAGAGGTTTTTTCCCTGGCAACGACCCTTCAACAGAACCATCGATATAAACTACGAAATAGTCAGTCTGTAATAGTTATAAGCTACAGAGTGCGAACAGACACCAGTTGTTTAATGCTGTATGAAATGATGTAGCCGTTGTTGGGTGTAACAGCTGTCCCTCGTCATCTGGCTTGGCTTCGTGCCCGTTGATGACTGCCATATGTCGGTCGAGGTCAACACGACCCGGTCCAGCTGCAGAATTTGTCATATCTCATCATAAAACAACAGTTATGTTGAAAGGGCGTAATCGGTAATGGGTTGGAGGCGGTGATACGTTACTACCAAGTAAAAGAGGCATCCGGAAGGTTCTTTTTTTTTGTCATTTATTTACGAAAAAAAAAAACAGCAAAACGAAAACAAAAACGAACCCGTTTCCAGGTTAGCGGTTACATCAAATGTTAGCTTCTATCTCCAGTTCCCTGTACCCCCCCTCCCTCCTAGTCAGGCCCATGTTGCATTAACGGGCCTCAAACTACTGACACTGAATCCGTGATTTGTTTACATGACTGACATGTACAGGAGGGTACTATAAACGGTTCAAAGAAAGGTATAAGAAAGTTACAATAAATGTTGCATGCACATCAAGAATAAAAAGTAAACATTTGCTTTTCAAAATATAAAAAGAACTATTATAATAGTCTGACCAGGGCTTAAAATGAACTAAAAGTTGTATATATATATATATTTATCTATATATATATATATTCATATATTTTTTTCTTTTGTCTTTCACATCCTAAAGATACCATTCCTAGAAAAAATCTGACGGGCCGTCGGAAAACAACATCGGTAAGTAGAGCCCTACAATATGACCACAAAAATACAATTTACATTTCCTTTAAAACAGGGCCTTCATAAATGCTCTACGCAAAGAATTGTCTAGGATCCAGGGAAAGGGAACTATGAACATGTTAATGGAATTTTTCATACACATACTTAAGGGTTTCTGTAATATATATTAACCGTTTTTTTCACCGCGATGAAAAAAAGAGTGAGGGAAGTCTCAGATAGACTAAAAACAGATCAAAAGTTGTTCGAAGAAAAAAAGCGACACCATATCGTGACTGTAAAACAGGACCTGCAAAAGACAGATACATTCAGAAATCAACTCTTTTTTTTATCGCTCTTGAGGAAGACGCGCAATCGCTGTTGTTCCGGGTTCGTTATATTGACGATTAAAAAACCCAAACATCAACATCCAGGTTTCGAGATCGTCGCTGTTTGGAAAAACGGCGCCGACAGTCGGCGGCTGTAGTCAGTAAGTGTTCAGTGATAGTTGTTCCAGCGTTGTGGTTAACACAGGTCATTTCTGTACATGTTTTGGCCGTCTTAAGTAGAAGTTGTTCTAGACATCATACATTCACCAGTAAGGATGGTAGAGCGGTTGGCAGGGCAGGGGAACACTTAGAGGAAAGCCGTCACGTCTAGTGGTCGTCTTGTTCAGGACAAGTTAAGAGGGTACTAATATCTGGAGTTGGACTGGAGTTTTTACTTCTTTGTAAATGTATACATTAAAATACAATATGCATGTACTCTCGTGTTTTTCTCGTACACCTGACGCAGACAGACATCTCAGCTACGATTCAATCCAGGAACACGTGTATTGAAATCAGACCAGATCGGTTACCATGACGAAAGGAAAACAACCACATTTTTCAGTGAAATCACCAATACTTGGATAATCAAGGACACACGTCTGAAAAAGCTTTGGCTTAACCCCCGTAAATCTGCTTAAATTACACCGTAGTCGTCATCTGTTGAACGACCCCCCTCTCCACTACCGGGGGGGAAAAAAACAAAAACGTAAAAAAATTCCCAAACTGTTCTTGTTTTGAACACAAAGTCAAAATCTTACTGCGGATGAGGTGGAAGTTGTGAATGTGACAGTTTGTGATAAATACAAGTAGCGCGAAACAAGGCAGCCCCACGGCCCCCGTTGCTAGGGAGACAGAGCTTAACGCCTTTTTTTTCCCGGTGAACTTAACAGAAACTCCTTCAAATTGCATATTGACGTTTGATACTCTGGTGAACGATGCTTCCGCTCAGCCAGAAATGTACAAATCTCACTTTTCTTCCTTTAAAGATTTTGTTTGGTCGTTGTTTTTGAACACATCCCTGGAAGGTGACTGGAAACACGAACCCTGTCAAATCATCTCCAATCTTTTCCTCATCTTTTTCCCCTCCATAAAAGGTATTTCTTGAAAAAAAAAAAAAAAAAAAAAGTACGTGTATTGACATGACAATACATGTTATAGTTTTTCTGTCTCTTACAAAATATTTCAGACGGCAGACGGAGGTGAGCGGGGGCCGGGGGGGGCCGGGGGGGCCGGGGGGGCGACCAACTGACTGCATACAAAGTCTTGTTCAAATGAGTAGAAAAGCAGCAGGTGCAGCAAGGTGGGTCTCAGCAGGGTGTCAGAACATCAGTCAGAGTCGCTGCTGTCTGAACTGGAGCCAGAGGAACTGCTGCCACTGTCCGATGAACTGCTGCTGCCGCTGAGTCGAGACGCACCACTGCCAGGACCTGAACCACCCTTCTCTGGAAGAGGAACACAACAGGATGTAAGGGAGAGAGTAGAGGAAGGAGAGGAGAGAGAGGAAGAGAGAGTTGGTGGAGGAGAGGAGAGAGAGTTAAGGAGAGGAGAGAGAGGAGAGGGTGAGAGAGCTGGGGAAGGAGAGGAGAGAGAGGAGAGGAAGAGAGAGTTGAGGAGAGGAAGAGAGTTAAGGAAGAGAGAGTTGGTGGAGGAGACAGAGTTGAGGAGAGGGAGTTGGTGGAGGAGACAGAGTTGAGGAGAGGAGAGTTGGAGGAGACAGAGTTGAGAGGAGAGAGACAGTTGGGGAAGGAGAGAGGGAGTTGGTGGAGGAGAGAGAGAGAGGGGGGGGTGGAGGAGAAAGTGATTTAGGGGAGGAGGGAAAGGGAGTTGAGGGAGGAGAGAGTGAGTTGGGGAGAGAGTGAGGGAGTTGGGAGAGGAGAAAGAGGGAGTCGGGGGAGGAGAGAAAGGGAGTCAGGGGGAGGGCAGGACTCACGCTGAGGTTTCTTTTGTCTCTTCTGTAAACAGGACTTGACGTATCTCTCCAGCTCTCTGAGTGTGGACGGTTTGAGCGTCTCAAAGTCGATCTCAATCTCGTCCGGGTTGGAGTCCCGCAGCGAGGGCTCGCGTGATTGGATGATGTGGACGACCCGGCCCAGCTTCTCCCCCGGGAGCCGGTTGATGTCCAAGCTCAGTTGACGCTTCTCGTCGTACGTCATGGGCAAAGACTCCTCGTCCTCCTCCGAGTTGTAGCCCCGCCCACCCTTCTTTGACCTGCGGGGAGGCATCCAGAGACTCAGGTGAGGGAGGAAAGGGTGAAGGGGGAGAGGTAGAGGGTGAGGGAGGAGGGGGAGGAAAGAGTAAGGGGGAGAGATCGAGAGGGTGAGGTGAGGAGTTACAGGGAAAGAGAGAGCGGGTGAGGTGGAGGCGGAGGGGGAGAGAGAGAGGGGTTTGAGAGGGTGAGGAGTGAGAGAGAGAGAAAGAGGTGAGGTGGGAGGTAGGAGATGTGGGGGGTGGGTGAGGAGGAGGAGGAATGGGAGAGGAGGGAGGGAGGGGGGAGAAGGAAATGAGGGAGGGAGGGAGGGATAGAGAGAGGAGAGAGAGAGGAGGAGGGAGGGAGAGAGGGGGGAAGACAGGGAGAGAGGAGGGAGGGAGGGGAGGAGAGAGGGGGGAGGAGGGGGGGAGAGAGGGAGGGAGGTGGGAGAGAGGGAGGGAGGGAGGCCGTACCTGCTGGTGCTGTTTGCTTTCCTAGACGGCCCCTTCTTGTGTTTCCCAGCTTGTCCTGTCCTGCCCTTCTTCTGTCTCCCAGCTTGGCCTGTCTTCTTCTCCTCCTCACTCTTCTCTTTCTCCTTCTTGTCTTTCTTCTTCTTTGGTTTGCTGACGGGGGCCTGAGAGAGAGCGGCTAGCTGTTCGTGGACGGCTTTCAGCTGGGGACGAGTTGGAAGGAGACAGTTAGAAGCACTTCCTCCCTCCACAGGGTTGATAAGGAGTTCATTCAGTCCTGCTACATTCAGGAATCAGGAAATGGGACTTCCTGTCAGAGGGAATCTTATCCTTGTGGTTGAAAACAGTTTCTACAAGTTCAACATGAGACAGCAACAGCAGAGAAGCAAAAAATAAAACGACATTAATATACAACCACACAATGTGTACACACACACACACACACACACACACACACACACACACACACACACACACACACACACACAGCAGCGCTACATCAACTGATTGCCGGCTCCTGTTATTAACCCTCTACCGCTTCCACTGGGGTAGCAAGCCACACCTGCAGGGTGCAGGAACACACCCCTGCCCCTGGACACACCCCTGCCCTGGACAAACCCCTGCCCCTGGACACACCCCACCCCTGGACACATCCCTGCCCCTGGACACTCCCCTGCCCCTGGACACACCCCTGCCCCTGGACAAACCCTGCCCTGGACAAACCCCTGCCCCTGGACACACCCCTGCCCTGGACACACCCCTGCCCTGGACACACCCCTGCCCCTGGACAAACCCTGCCCTGGACAAACCCCTGCCCCTGGACACACCCCACCCCTGGACACATCCCTGCCCCTGGACACACCCCTGCCCCTGGACAAACCCTGCCCTGGACAAACCCCTGCCCCTGGACACACCCCTGCCCTGGACACACCCCTACCCCTGGACACACCCTGCCCCTGGACACACCCCACCCCTGGACACATCCCTGCCCCTGGACACACCCCACCCCTGGACACATCCCTGCCCCTGGACACACCCCTGCCCCTGGACACACCCCTGCCCTGGACACACCCCTGCCCCTGGACACACCCCACCCCTGGACACATCCCTGCCCCTGGACACACCCCTGCCCCTGGACACACCCCTGCCCCTGGACACACCCCTGCCCTCCCTCTAACCCCACCTCTCTCTCTGGTCTCTGCTCCACCAGGTAGCTGTGACAACGTGCTGGACTAGAGACTACTGGGTTATGATGTTAGTGACAGCAGCTACAGATGGACTTGTGATTCTCACTGTTGTTCAGTGGCTTTTACAAGTTTTCTCTCTCTCCCCCGGAGGTGAGCTCTGTCCTGGATGCTGCCCTGGTGATGACTCCACCCCAGGTGCCCCGCCTCATCTAGTAACCTGATCTGTGGACTCGGGTGCTCCTCAACTGTCGGAGAGTAGTTCCTTCTCTGTAGTTCTTTCAGTCCATCTGCATATGAGTTTAGCAAGTGGACAAATGGGCACGCGCCAGTCCTGAACCATCTACAGCCTGTCCGTCCTTGGGGGTAAGATCTCTCCTTCACTGTTGTTCTTTATCTACAGTCCACCTGCACATGAGTTTAGCAGGTGGACAAATGGGCACGCGCCAGTCCTGAACCATCTATAGCCTGTCCATCCTTGGGGGTAAGATCTCTCCTTCACTGTGGTTCTCCTCGAGGTTTCTACTTTTCCCCACAGGGTTTTTTGTAGTATTTCCTCGCCGAGAAGGAGGGTCTAAGGACGGGGGATGTTCTGGGATGCTTGTCCATTTGCTGAAGTCATTTGGACATTGTTTATTGTTTACCTTGCTTTGCTGTTTATATATACACATGTACTATGTTTGCACTTCCCTGCCACAGTAAATTCTGTGCTTGTGTATCTTGCATGGCGAATAAAAACCGCTTCTGAAATAAGTGTCTGCTTGTGTCTGTGTCACAACTTGCTGTCTGGGAGGACAGTGTTGGTGTCACAGACTGGAGGTCTGAAGCTCTTCAGGAGCAGGATCTACAGTACTACATCATCATCATCTTCATCATCATCATCATCACTCTGCTAACCCGGCTTTAAGAGGGGGGAGGGGGACGGTGAAAAGAGGAGCTAGTCACCTGGTAATGCTTGGCACACCCGTTTTTCCCCTCAATACCATCGGGGCGCTCCACGCACTGGTGAGAGAGCCAGAGGGAGATAAAGGGACAAAGTTAGCAGGCAACACATCCACCATGACCAGACGCCAAAACACACTCTCCTGGTACAGCTGCAAGGAACGGGCCTTCAGTCTGGCTTCTTCGGATTCTGTTTCAAAAGGTTAATATGACCTTTTGGGGTAGAGAGGGGAGGGGGAGGGGCTGACCTTGGTGCAGGTAGTGCATGCAAGCCGTCTGACCCACAGGGAGGTTCGGATGGTTCAAAGGCAAAGCGGTAGAGGGTTCTATTTCAGATCTATTGAATTTGGAGGGAGGGGGGAAGGGCCGACCAATCAGCTGAGGATGCGCATGGTTTGCATGTCTGAGCAGGGGAAGAGGGGGAGGGGCTTAGCAGCATGGGTGGATGCTGGCCCCTCCCACTCCATCTCAAGAAGGGATGCCATTGGTGTGTCCCGTAGAGAGAGAGCAGGGGTAGAGGTAGGGAGCGTGGAGGTACGTACCTGTTCTGCTCCCACCTGCTCCTGCAGCTCGGCCAAACGGGAGGCGCGCTCCTCCTCGGAGTCGGACGTGTCGGAGGCGGAGGAGGAGGAGTCAGGGCTGCTGGGCGTGGTCCTGCTCAGCAGGGCGCCAGGACGCGCAGCCTCAACCACCTCGTCTGGCATCTTGGCGAAGCGCATCTCGAACACGTCCTGGTGGACGGCGCGCACACACACACACACACACACACAGGGACACACACACACACACATACACACACACAGGGACACACACACACATACACACAGGGACACACACACACATACACACGGGCGCACACACAGACACACAGGGACACAGACAGGGACAAACAAACACACACACACACACAGGGACACACACACACAGGGACACACACACAGGGACACACACACACACAGGGACACACAGATACAAACAAACACACACACAAATACACACACACACACACACACAGTAGAAGTGAAAAGGAGAAGGAGTTGACCAAAGGTGCACTCATTACAAAAACAATCACTTCTCGCAGGTTAGGCGACTGCAATCTGAAAAACCTTGCGGTTGTACCTGCAGTTTCCTCGCCATGGCAACGACCTCGTGGTCGGGGGGGTTGTACTTGTAGCAGTTTGAGAACATCAGTCTGACGTCCGCAGCAAACACCTGCACGTCTTGGTACTCACGACCATCCATCTTTTTCTAGAGAGAGAGACAGAGAGACAGAGAGACAGAGAGAGAGAGAGCGAGCGAGAGAGAGAGAGAGAGCGAGAGAGAGAGAGCGAGAGAGAGAGAGCGAGAGAGAGAGAGCGAGAGAGAGGGAGGGAGCGAGAGAGAGAGAGCGAGAGAGAGAGAGAGAGAGCGAGAGCGGAATAAGACTAGTGAGACTGTGTGTGTGTGTGTTTTATTTAAGTATTGTGTGTGTGTGTTTATATGTACGTATTGCATGCATGTGTGTATATACACTGTGTGCGTGTGTATACATCGTGTGCATGTGCATACTGTTTGTGTCTATGTGTATAATGTGAGTGTGTTTATATACCGTGTATGTATGTTAACCATGTGTGTGTATACTGTCTGTCTCTCATCTTGACGATGCTCATGTCCATCATAGTGCCAAGGTCCACTACAGTGTGTGTGTGTGTGTGTGTGTGTCACCTTGACAGTGCTGAGGTCCACTACAGTGTGTGTGTGTCTGTCTGTGAATGTGTGTCCTGGTGTGTGTGCACGTGTGTGTGTGTGCGCGCGCGCTGTGTGTGAGTGTGTGTGTGTATGTGTGTGTATGTGTGTGTGTGTATGAGTGCGCATGTGTCACCTTGACAGTGCTAAGGTCCATGGGATGTTTGATGATCTCATGGTAGTCATGCAGCTCCAGAGCAGCAGCATCCACAGGCTTATAGAAGGGCCAGGCGTAGGCAGCGTGCTTCTTAGACAGCATCTCTCTCAGGATGGTGTCGCAGTACTTGAGCTGCTCCGTCAGCCGGCTGCGCTTGGTGGCGTGCTGGACTCCCTCCCCGTCCTCCAGGGCCTTGCGAGGGGGCTTGATAGGCCGGCCGGTGCTCTCCCTTCGGGGGCCCGGCCTGCCCTGTTTGGGGCCCTCTGGGGGGGAGTGGCTCAGGCCGGCCGTGATGGCGGAGGTGGTGGGAGTGGTGGTGTCCGCTTTCCTCTTCACCCCTTTCTGAGGGGAGGGAAGGGGGAGGGAGAAAGAGAAAGGGGAAGAGGAGGGGGGAGAGAGACAAGAGGAGGGGAGGGAGGGAGGGAGGGAGGGGGAGACAGAGAGAGAGAGAGAGAGAGAGAGAGAGAGAGAGAGAGAAGGAGGGGAGAGACGAGGGGAGAAGGAGAGAGGAGGGAAGAGAGAGAGGGAGGTCCGGGATGAAAGAAGAAGAGAGAAAATAAGAACATCTACGGCTGAAATTCAGTTCAAAACACTGAACACACAGCTGTTGTTTGCATCGTCCAACAGAAAACCAACAATCACAAGCGCGTCGATTTCCCAGAATTCCTGCGACTTTAATCCCAGACACGCTTAGGAGTCGTGAGGGACTTACTTTGACCACAGGCGTGATGGGCGAGTTCTGGACGGTGGGCGCGTTGGCGGGGGAGGTGAGGGGCGGAGCGGGGGAAGTGAGCGCGGTCTGGGAAACAGGGGACGTGGGCCCCGAGATGGATAACGAGGGCGAGCCAGGCGTGAGAGGGGCGTCCGGTCCGCTCTTACGCACTTTGACCTTTGGTGCTGGGGGCAGAAGCTCCACCTCTTCTTGAGGGATCATGGCCACTTTCTGCAGGAAGATCTTCTCCAGGGCCTGGGCCATCAGGACGATGTCATCCGTTGGCTGGAAGGAGAACATGAGAGAGGGGGGAGGACATGAGAGAGAGGGGGGGGGACATGAGAGAGGGGGAGGAGAACATGAGAAAGGGAGGAGGAGATAAGAGAGGGGGAGGAAGACATGAGAGAGGGGGGAGAAAGATATGAGAGAGGGGGGAGAAAGACATGAGAGAGGGGTAGAGGGGGGAGGAAGACATGAAAGGTTACGGGAGAAACGATTGGAAACACAAGACCAATATCACCTGCTGTCTCAATGGGCTTTCAGTTCACCTGGTTGTAAATGTAACAGTTGGTGAACATGTACCTTGTTGTAAATGTAACAGTTGGTGAACATGGTGTTGAAGTCCTGCATGCACTCGCTGGCACTCCAGTAGTAGTTGCTCTCCAGCCTCTTCTTGATGGTACCCATGTCCATGGGGATCTTAATGATCTTGTGATAGTCCTGAGAAGGAACAGTGCACTGGTAAGAACAAACACTCGGGAGCAGAGCAGAGAACGTAGCCTAGAACAGGCAGATTCTCAAGACGTGAGGCAGGGGGGGGGGGGGGGGAGGGCTGGGGGGGGGCGTGTGAGTGTGATGTAAGGTGCATCTCTGTTCTGTGTGTGGCCAGACTCACCGGCAGGCCCAGTTTAACAGCGTCTACAGGCTGGTAGAAAGGCCAAGCAAACTGGTGCCTCCACAGGGTCTTAACCACCACGTTCTGCATGTACTGGAGCTGGTTGGTCTTGCGGCCTGGTTTGGTCGGGTCGGTGACTTCCGGTGGAGGGGGGTTCCCCTCCTGGGGGGCCGCTGTGGGGGTGGAGGTGACTGCAGACATGATGGGGTGCGATGGAACGCTGGGAGTTGGGGGAGGGGGGTGGGTGGAAGGAGGTGCTCCAGATCACGTCGACTGGATGGACACCGTTTCTTCTTCTTCTTCTTCTTCTTCAGGGAGTTGTGTAGGTCTTCTTCGTGTGTTCTGTGGGGATCCAGCGATGGCTACATCCCATCGCCTAAATTGTGACCTGAGTTAAACAACAAAGCGAGAGACGTTCACAGGCTGCAGGAGTTGGTTAGCACACCTAAGACCTCACTAACCTCTTAGGACTTCTAGAATTGCTTTTAAAGCAAGTATAAACAAAGGTATTGCTAAATATAGGTATGTTAAATATAGGTTCTATCTAGGAATGTACAACCGCTGAATATAACTGCTGCAAAGCAAGATATCGGATTACGTTATTTACTGTACAGTAATGATACTGCTTTACTGGCAGTTTTCATTTGTATTCCCAAATGTGCGATAATAGTCTCGCAAAATTATTTTTCTGGGTAATCTTAATTTGTATTTTGTTTGCATCATTTTCAGAAATTTTAGTTGAAATTTTTGTTTTGTTGCCTCTCCAAATATTCATTTTCCACTGTAAACACACAAGTCACGCCGTGTTTCTATAAGAGCGAAGCCTGAACGCGCCTCCCGCGTAAACAAACTCATTCGCCTCCTTCCAACTAGCCAAGCGACTAAACACATCACTCATAAGCAACACCAAATGACATCCAAAACCACATTTTGCATGATCTTTAACAGTCAATGAATTTAGCTTTACCACCAAAAAACAGCATTATTGTCTTGGTAGATACAGTAGTTCACTTTGCGTGCTAGCTACACAGCTAGCTACATGATGCTAACGTGACTTCACGCGCGGGTGCTGAAGCGCGCGGCTCTACAGCCCGCGAGGACAGCAACACTCCCATCATACACAAGAAGTCAAGTCCTAAACATCTCCTTACACGCCCGCGTTTTAAACATTTGACTTTTGTTGGTTCAGTAAGGTGGCAGATCCACGCATGTGATCACCTAAAGACAAACACTAGTTTGTATCTCCGTTGCAACACATTTCCCAAAAGATGGCGCGGGCATACACCACATTAGCTATCCCGCTAGCTTGCTTGTCAATTTATTTGGTACCGAGCGGCTAGCTGGCTAAGAAACAATCGTGGTAGCTGTAGTGTGTGTTATTGGAGGTCTAGTAAGCTAAGCTACATGGGTTGCAAACTTGGGTCCCCTTCAACTGTTTACATTCAGCCAGGGAAATAAGAAATGCTTTCGCTTCGTTAAATTGTCGCAAAAAGCACAGTCGAAGCAAGCATCGTTGTTGAAAAACATTGCAAGCTAGGTGGTTAGCAAAGACGGCTAACTCTTGGTTTAGTTGTTACTGTTAGCTACATAGCTCAACGGGCGTTTTAGCGATGGCTTAATGGCACTACGGAAGAGCTAGCTAAGCCCGCATTTAAGTCACACAAGTCTTACACGTACAGGAAATATTAATATTTTAATGCAATTACTTCCTCGAGGCCTCCAGGAGGTTATGTTTGTAGCTGGTGGTTCGGGTGGCTCCAAGGAGGACAAGCAGCATAAAGATGAGGTATACAATGTCGCCTGCTCATGCGCTGTGACCCGTGGCTTGTCTTCACTGGGTTTTACATTCATGGTTACATTGTAGCGGTGGTCTGTCCGAGGGCCCGATCGCCCCCCTCACAGACCCCCACCACAGACCCCCCCGCCACCCCGGGCTTTAGCGTGACACTGCTACCAACTATAGTTTGGATCATAAATAAATACAAATCTATAGCTAGATTTAGAGGCGCACTTGATTCGTGTTTATGATTCGCAACCCCCAAATTCACAATCCGACCTGTCCAGACATTCAGTTCACTATTTTAGTCATAAACTTACAAAGTACTATGACAATGATAAGTATTTTAAAAATACACTTAAAAAGTACAATTTTGGTTATACAATTATGCGTTTAGATCATTATGAATCTAGTATCATTTTATCGCATTATTTTGTTGTTGTTTTTTTACATGGAGGAAGGGATGGGAATTACATGGCTACTGGAATGATGAACGTCACACCTGGAAACGTAATAATATGCAACTATATAGGTGTATTTGTGGATTTACTGATGTGATCATGAACCGCTCTACTATGGAGAAGAATATGGTCAAATGCAAGCTTATAGTGCCTACATAACAAACTTTATTCATTAAGCATCACCTTTAAACACGATATGTTCTCTACTAGAAATAAAAAAAGAAATGACAAAGTTATTCATCAAGTGATTTCGAGGGCAAGCTTTTGAATCCGCTTCTCTATTCCTACACTCGACGCGTGGTCGTGTTTTAGACGTGAATGGAGCACCTCAAAAAAAGCAGCTGTCAAAAGAGAAAGGAAACGTCCTTCTATTTGTCCCTCTTCGCTTGCCATAATGCATTGTTTTCACACACGCACATGCGCTCTCGCTCTGGTCAGAGACGTCCACATTCCCCGCCTGAGCCCGAAAGCAGAAACTAACGCGTTAGTCGTTCATTTATGGTTTCTTTACTACATCGTGCGCAAAAAACTCCCGGTAATATATATACATCTGTCAAGTTCTAGATCGGCTGATTTGATCGGAGCACTGCGTGAAAAAGATCGGCGATTGCAGGTCGACCAACGTCGGCCTTTATCACGGTGGGTATCCGTAAATGTATTGTTTGAATGGGCGATCAACGTAGCCAGCTAACTCGAGCTAGCGATCCAGCTAGCGGACTATTTTGTGAATTGTGCGTAGCGCTACGGTAGCTGTAGTCCTGTCTAGTTCGATCATGAGCGTCGCAAGATTTCAGTAGGAACACTGTTAATTACCAGACAGTCTATGAGTCTTATTCTGCAGGGACTAAGAACCATTTTACTGTATAGGCCTGTTATTTTTCCTAGCCTGCCAGTGCATGAACTGGCTACTTGGCTAGCTTACTAGCTAGCTTAACTTCCATGCAGTTCCTAGTAACACGAGCGCACCTTACCGTTCAGGTAGGTTATCGCTGGCCTTGACCAAGAACGGTTCGTTAAGACTAATCTGATCAGTTGCGAAATATTATAGATAGAAATCGACCACACCAGCCTTATTCCTGACCAGCGAGACCTTAATGTACTTTTTTCATCATGATCGTGTGATCATGTCCACGTATGTGTGATGCAGGTGGCCAGGTAGTTTAAGCATCTAACCGAAATATTTCCGCTGTTCCTCATTTCAAATAACACGCCACCACGACGTCTCATCTACAGCCACATAATCCCTCTATTCACAGTAGTCATATAGACCTATCATGTGAATGCGTTGCTTTATCGTCCGGTTTTCGATGTTTCCCTCAGTGCTTCTTGCGACTCGCCCCCCCTCCCTCCCTGCAGCGGCGCCATGGCAACAGAGGAGAAAAAACCAGACACGGAATCCACGAAATCTCAGAATGCGTCTTCAGCCGGTCAGAGCAAGGTACAGACCCGGATAACATCAACATTGCATTGCTAACATCTGGCTCAGATCGCTAAACTCGCGCTAGTCTTTGTGGTCCCCAGAATGTCGGTGAAAGCCAAGTTGCGTTGACTAATCTTGAATATCCATCACACCTGATAAATAACTCTCTCTATCCCCCCCCCCCCTCTCTCTCTGTTCATGGATAGTCCGCCCCTGCCAAACCAAACTACACCCTCAAATTCACACTAGCCGGACACACAAAAGCCGTGTCCTCGGTCAAGTTCAGTCCCAGCGGAGAGTGGCTGGCTAGTTCATGTAAGTTCCCGTGCTCTTGTGGTTGACACCTGTGTGCGTCCTCCTCAAACATACTGCCACACACAGACTGTCTGCCTACACCTGAGGATGGTTTAAGGACCTACGTTACAATCAGTTGCGTTCGCGTCTGAAAATGTTTCTGTTTTGTTTATTAGCTGCAGATAAACTCATCAAGATCTGGGGAGCTTACGATGGAAAGTTTGAGAAAACTATATCTGGACACAAACTTGTGAGTTCATGTTTCTGTCTCTAAACACAGTTTGATGTGTACTGTATGTTGTGGCTACTTTTGTCTTGCTATATGTTTGTTTTTTTCAAAATATTCTGTGGTTTGTGAGTTATTGTACAGTTTTCACTGGGGTTGTACTGAAACCTTGTGTATGACTCATCTACTAAACCTTATTATAACACTGATTTCAGTCCCTCCTCTTGGCTTTACAAAATTGCATCATTATAATTATTATTAAGTATTTCTCTGATGTCCTTGATCATCATTTTCTGCATTTAAATAGATTTTGTAAGCATAATTTTAGGCTCTGATACCATTTCAAAAGTATGGTTGTCACACCGGCATCAGGGCAACACCCCTCCTCTTGATTCCCCGCCCATCCTAACGAGCTTCCTGTCCATCCTAACGAGCTTCCTGTCCATCCCAACGAGCGTCCTCTCCATCCTAACGAGCATCTTGTCCATCCTAACGAGCTTCCTGTCCTTCCTAACGAGCGTCCTGTCCATCCCAACGAGCGTCCTGTCCATCCTAACGAGCTTCCTGTCCATCCCAACGAGCGCCCTGTCCATCCCAACGAGCATCCTGTCCATCCTAACGAGCTTTCTGTCCTTCCTAACAAGCTTTCTGTCCTTCCTAACGAGCGTCCTGTCCATCCTAACGAGCGTCCTGTCCATCCTAACGATTGTCCTCTCCTTCCTAACGAGTGTCCTGTCCTTCCTAACGAGTGTCCTCTCCTTCCTAACGAGTGTCCTCTCCTTCCTAACGAGTGTCCTCTCCTTCCTAACGAGTGTCCTGTCCTTCCTAACAAGTGTCCTGTCTCCTGCAGGGCATCTCTGACGTGGCCTGGTCATCAGACTCCAACCTGCTGGTGTCTGCGTCCGATGACAAGACCCTGAAGATCTGGGACGTGAGCTCTGTAAGACCCACAGGACAGACACATGACCAGGGACAGGGGGTAGTGGGGTAGGGGGACAGGGGGTAGTGGGACAGGGGTACGTGGACAGGGGTACGTGGACAGGGGGTAGTGGACAGGGGTATGGGGACAGGGCGTAGAGGACAAGGGTAGTGGACAGGGCGTAGTGGGACAGGGGGTAGTGGGACAGGGATAGTGGGACAGGGGTAGAGGACAGGGGGTAGTGGGACAGGGGGTAGTGGGACAGGGGTAGAGGACAGGGGGTAGGGGGACAGGGGAAGGAGTAGTCAGTGTCTCTGTGTCGCTTTTCTGTAAGGCCACTCAGAAACTCTGGCCCTGGTTTCCAACTAGTTAGACGGCCGCAGGTGAATTCTCCCCACGTAGCGCGAGCGTGTCTGACGATGCACACGTCCATGCCTTCGCTTTTGTCCTTTTGTCACGTTGTCTCTGGGCAAAGAAGAAAGGAATAAGTCATTTTATATTACCATGGAAACTGGAAGTCCTAGCATACATTCAGCGTGGCGTTGCTGTAAGATGTGGTTATTGGATGGTATTTTCAGAGGGATTATTATTATAGCTACGTTTCGACAGGGCCCCCTGCTGAGAGCGTATTCTTTCCTTCGCAGGGGAAATGTTTGAAGACTTTGAAAGGCCACAGCAACTATGTCTTCTGCTGTAACTTCAACCCTCAGTCCAACCTGATTGTGTCTGGATCGGTGAGACACGCACACACACACACACACACACACACATACATACATACACACGCACACAGACATACACACACATACACACGCACACACATATACATACACGCACACGCGCGCACACTCACGCGCACACACACACTGACAACACTGGCCTTTCTCCATGTCAGTATGTATCCTTGACTCTCGTTTGTGATTGGTGGATATGTGTGCGTCTGTCTGTCCAGTTCGACGAGAGTGTCCGTATATGGGATGTGAAGACTGGGAAGTGTCTGAAGACGCTGCCTGCCCACTCTGACCCCGTGTCTGCTGTGAGTACCTGACCTCACATCCACACCCTCTACCTCTGCTGTGATTGGTCACCTGACCTCACATCCACACCCTCTACCTCTGCTGTGATTGGTCACCTCACATCCACACCCTCTATCTCTGCTGTGAGTACCTGACCTCACATCCACACCCTCTACCTCTGCTGTGAGTACCTGACCTCACATCCACACCCTCTATCTCTGCTGTGAGTACCTGACCTCACATCCACACCCTCTACCTCTGCTGTGATTGGTCACCTCACATCCACACCCTCTACCTCTGCTGTGAGTACCTGACCTCACATCCACACCCTCTACCTCTGCTGTGATTGGTCACCTCACATCCAGACCCTCTACCTCTCTGCTGTGATTGGTCACCTCACATCCAGACCCTCTACCTCTGCTGTGATTGGTCACCTCACATCAAAAAATCCCATTATCTCTCTGGTGAATGGTCACCTCAAATCCAGACACCCTAAACTTCTCTGCTGTGAGTATGGTCACACTCACATCCAACCTCTTAGACCTCTCTGTGAATGGTCACCTACATCCACACTCTACCATCTGCTGTGATGGTCACTCACATCCAGACCCTCCTACCTCTGCTGTGATTGGTCAGCTCACATCCAGACCCTCTACCTCTGCTGTGATTGGTCACCTCACATCCACACCCTCTACCTCTGCTGTGATTGGTCACCTCACATCCACACCCTCTACCTCTCTGCTGTGATTGGTCACCTGACCTCACATCCAGACACTCTACCTCTGCTGTAATTGGTCACCTGACCTCACATCCACACCC
Source organism: Plecoglossus altivelis (assembly GCA_036571765.1). Taxonomy (NCBI): domain Eukaryota; kingdom Metazoa; phylum Chordata; class Actinopteri; order Osmeriformes; family Plecoglossidae; genus Plecoglossus; species Plecoglossus altivelis. Next base: position 9,129,936 of record BROE01000015.1, read on the forward strand.
TCTACCTCTGCTGTGATTGGTCACCTCACATCCAGACCCTCTACCTCTGCTGTGATTGGTCAGCTCACATCCAGACACTCTACCTCTGCTGTGATTGGTCACCTCACATCCACACCCTCTACCTGTGCTGTGATTGGTCACCTGACCTCACACCCTCTACCTGTGCTGTGATTGGTCACCTGACCTCACACCCTCTACCTGTGCTGTGATTGGTCACCTGACCTCACACCCTCTACCTGTGCTGTGATTGGTCACCTGACCTCACACCCTCTACCTGTGCTGTGATTGGTCACCTCACATCCACACCCTCTACCTGTGCTGTGATTGGTCACCTGACCTCACACCCTCTACCTGTGCTGTGATTGGTCACCTGACCTCACACCCTCTACCTGTGCTGTGATTGGTCACCTGACCTCACACCCTCTACCTGTGCTGTGATTGGTCACCTGACCTCACACCCTCTACCTGTGCTGTGATTGGTCACCTGACCTCACACCCTCTACCTGTGCTGTGATTGGTCACCTGACCTCACACCCTCTACCTGTGCTGTGATTGGTCACCTGACCTCACACCCTCTGCACGACTGTGACTATCAGGTGTGTCTATCTGGCGGTCTGTTCTCACGGTTGTATCTTTGTCCTGCAGGTTCATTTCAACAGAGACGGCTCTCTTATCGTCTCCAGCAGCTATGACGGACTGTGGTAAACATTTTCTCTGTTCCTGCATAGCATGTTGTCATGGGATACCACTATGGGTGTACTATCTAACTGTAGGCAAGGAGTTTGCAGGTTCAAAACCACCCATATACAGCACTTAGGATACATGCATTTGCCAAAGGAATACAGTAGTATTCATTACATAACATCCTGGGAACAATATGTAAAGATAGTGAGTGTGAATCCATACAAGGTGTTAGTGTGATTTTAGACATTCATGTTGAGTCATTACTGGTTCTAACTGGTTCTAACTGGTTCTAATGACGTCGTCTGGTTGCAGTCGCATCTGGGACACGGCGTCAGGACAGTGTTTGAAAACCCTCATTGGTGAGCAACATCTTCGTGTCAATTAGCCTCCCCCAGAGCTAGCCTCCCCAGAGCTAGCCTCCCCAGAGCTAGCCTCCCCCAGCGCTAGCCTCCCCAATGCTAGCCCTCCCCATTGCTAGCCTCCCCAATGCTAGCCTCCCCATTGCTAGCCTCCCCAATGCTAGCCCTCCCCATTGCTAGCCTCCCCAATGCTAGCCCTCCCCATTGCTAGCCTCCCCAATGCTAGCCCTCCCCATTGCTAGCCTCCCCAATGCTAGCCTCCCCAATGCTAGCCTCCCCAATGCTAGCCTCCCCAATGCTAGCCTCCCCAATGCTAGCCTCCCCAATGCTAGCCTCCCCAATGCTAGCCTCCCCAATGCTAGCCTCCCCAATGCTAGCCTCACCTGGTAAGGTTCAGAAGTTTGATGTTGTCTTTTTTCCTGCCGTGTAGATGATGACAACCCACCTGTGTCGTTTGTGAAGTTTTCCCCCAACGGGAAATACATCTTGGCTGCCACTTTGGACAAGTGAGTACTTACACTTTCCACATACGCCTCTCATATGACCGTCTGGTTGTGTTCATCACCACTAGAGGGCACCCTAAAAGAGATTCATGTCATCTTGGGTTTGTGGAAAAGCTTGTGCTGCTGTTAATTTGACTTCCCCCCTCCACAGCACCTTGAAGCTATGGGACTACAGCAAAGGAAAGGTGACTATCGTTTTATACTTGAATAATAATATGAATCCATAAATGCATGAGAGGTTTCTGAACCTAATGCGTTCTAACGCACTCGTTCTCTTCTTTTTAAACAGTGTTTAAAAACGTACACCTGCCACAAAAATGAGAAGTACTGCATATTTGCAAATTTCTCAGTCACGGGCGGAAAGGTAAGGGTGCCTTCATGCGTTGAAAACCTTGGTTCACTTTCTGGAAATCGCACAGCTGTGTTAAACTGTTTTAAGATTCTAACCTGTTTATCGTTCTGTCTATCTCTCTCTCTTCCTTTTTCTCTCCTCCCCCCTCTCCCCCCCCTCCCTACCGCTCTCTCTTTTCTTTATTTTTCTTCTTTCTTTCTTTTTCTCTTTCTCGCTCTCTCTCCCTCTCTCCCCCTCCCTCTCTGTTTCTCTCTCCCTCCCCCCTCTCCCCCCTCAGTGGATTGTGTCTGGCTCGGAGGACAACATGGTGTACATCTGGAACCTGCAGACCAAGGAGATTGTTCAGAAGCTCCAAGGCCACACAGGTAGACACCAGGGGTCAGCAGAGGTCAGGGTGGGGTCACCAGGGGTCAGGGTGGTGTCACCAGGGGTCAGGGTGGGGCAGGGGTCGCCAGAGGTCAGGGTGGGACAGGGGTCACCAGGGGTCACTAGGGGTCACCAGGAGTCTGGGTGGGGTAGGGGTCACCAGAGGTCAGGGTGGGGTAGGGGTCACCAGGGGTCACCAGGAGTCAGGGTAAGGCAGGGGTCGCTCGGGGTCACCAGGGGTCAAGGTGGGGTAGGGGTCACCAGGGGTCACCAGGAGTCAGTGCAGGACTGTAGTGGGGGTTCCACAGGATAGAAAAGTATCAGAAACGAATGATTCTGTCTAGTTCATAAGCACATCTATTATACCAGGATGAATCTGATCCTCCTCTATCTCCCCCCCTTTCTCTCTCCCACTCCCCCTCCTGTCTCTCCCTGTCCTGTCTCTCCCCATCCTGTCTCTCCCTGTCCTGTCTCTTCCCCTCCTGTCTCTCCCACTCCCCCTCCTGTCTCTCCCCCTTGTGTCTTTCCCACTCCCCCTCCTGTCTCCCTCTCCTCTCCCCTGATCTCCCCCCTCCTCCCTCTCTCCCCTCCTCCCTCTCTCCCTCCAGATGTGGTCATCTCTACAGCCTGTCACCCCACAGAGAACATCATCGCCTCCGCGGCGTTGGAAAACGACAAAACCATCAAGCTGTGGAAGAGCGATTGCTAAGCTCCGCCTCCACACAGCTGCCATTTCTTTTATATGTATGTGTTTTCCCCTCCCCCAATTTTTTAAGTATTAAAACAAACAAAAAAAATAATGAAAAAGAACGAAAGAGGACTTTGTTTTTTTGAGGAGCTTTGTGTTGATCTCTCACCTTGAAGAACAAAAAAAAATCGTCGACGTACAGATCTTCTCCAGGATGAACGGCGACCTGGCAACAACCTGTGGAACCAACAGGCATAAACACTTCCGTCATGGTCTCGCTCATACGTGCTACCAAGTATTCTGCCTCTGGCTTCTTCTCACACTGTGTTGCTGTCCAGCTATTTGGGGAAAACGTTTTTGTACGTTTTTATCTGGCAAACATGGGTTTGAATTTTGCCCCGCCCCGTTTTAATGTTGCGTCACAGGCTGAATCGAAAGACTCGAGGCTGAAGTCTGATACAGTACTGTCCCATCTCTCTCTCTCTGTCTCTCTCATCTCTCTTCCTGTTTCTCTCTGTCTCTCTCTCTCTCCCTTTCTGTCTTCCTGTCTCTCTCATCTCTCTTCCTGTTTCTCTCTGTCTCTCCCTGTCTCTCTTCCTGTCTCATCTCTCTCCCTGTCTCCCTCCTCTCGCTGTCTCTCACCTCTCCCTTTCTCCCTCCTCCCTGTCTCACCTCTCCCTGTCTCCCTCCTCTCGCTGTCTCCCTCCTCCCTGTCTCCCTCCTCTCTGTCTCACCTCTCTCTGTCTCCCTCCTCCCTGTCTCACCCTGTCTCTCTCACCTCTCTGTCTCCCTCCTCTCCCCTTACTAAGAAGAGACTACCTACACTGCAGTCATGTAATTCCGATCGCTCGTCTATCTCACGTCTGTTTAAAACGGACGCCCACGTCTGCATTGGTACCTGTCAACCGAGGTTGTCTAGACGACACCGCCTCCGTGCTGGCGGTCTTTACCGTGGAGACGGTCGCAGCGCGGCGGCGATGGAGCCGTCTACGTTGGCGGTCAACGTGCGGTTGCACAGGGTGGACTGTACTGTACACGGCAGCTGTTGTCATCACAGTAGAGGATCTGATTGGTGGAGAGTTTTTGTATGGGCCTGATGTTCTATAAGGTGCAGTCAGCCATCATAGAAAGGTTATACATGGTGCTTAACTTTGACAACGTTTGAACGCTAAGCCTTCTGGGTAAAGGGATATCCATCGGAAGTTTTGGTAACCAAGCGATATGCAGTGGTGGATTCGGAACTATGTGTGTGTGTGTTGAAGCACACTGGTGTGTTTCTATTTTTGCTTTTGATTGTTTGAAACTTGAGTTGACTGTCGTGTCAGTTTGACAGCAGAACAGAAGAACACAGCTGTATTTTTATATACTTACACATATACTGTATCTATATATATAGATATATATAGATATATATATATATCTATATATATAGATAGATATGTATATAAAAAATCACAGACACGTTTTCTCTCTTGTTTGGATCTTTGGATTAAAAAAAAATCGGGAAAAAATCCTCCAAAGTTTAAAACTAAACTTGAAACGAGCTGGTTTACATTTTCTAGCCTAGTGACCAAATCCAAGTATTTTTCTGTTCTCCTCATTCTGTATATATGATTACATTTCACATGACGTATTAGTTAGTATTCGTTAGATGAGCAACGTTTGTGCTCCCTATACCGCTGTCCGGAGCTGTCTTAATAGCTAGTACTTCCGCAGACTTGATTTATCTGCGTTTAATGTTTCTTTTTGTGTGTTTTTTTAAACTTTCATTTCTGCAGTGGAGTTAAGGGCCGAGCTGAATCTTTTATCTGCATTTAGGCGACATGAAATTTGCTGAATTACATTTGCATCTGACAGCTGTAACCTGTGTGACTTAATAAATCATGTTTTTTAAGATGTACTTTGTTGTTGTCCTGATTCAGAATATGTACAAACAAATGGAGATTTGAAACCGATTCTTCTCATCTGGTCTAAAACTCTACAGCCGATTTTCAATCTAGGACCTAGATTGAAAAATCGACTGTAAAGTTTTTAGAATTATGATCTAGAATTATAAACTGCAGTATCGGCCAACTACAGGTTCCAAAAGAAAAACGAGAAAAACGGAACAACTTTCAGATTTTTTTTTTTATAATCTTTTTTTTTTCTTTCTTTCGATGAAAGATAAAACATCAGAACAATCCACAACTGACAGAGGACACATTTCCATCTCCTTGAAAATAGACAAAAATAGAATAAAGAGGACAATCTCATCTTTTAGCGAGCGGCTGAAAAAGGCGAAGGTGAGGTGACAGAGTGATCATGGGTTCGTGAACTCCTTTCTCACCATTTCAGTCCAAACGTCTCCTCCCTCCACCCCCATTTTTAAATCAACATTTACACAAACAATGTATACAACAGCCCACAGAAGACGGGAGGGACTTAGTACATATGCAGAGGGGGATAGAATTACCTTTATACAAAAATAGATTTTTTTTCCATCTTCTTCTTAGGCCATGTTATGTTACGTTGCTATGCGACAGAGAAAGCGGTGATTGTGTTAGCTCAGCTTATTTCTGATTACATCATTGGACACACAAGCCAAGCAACAAGTACAGTTTGGAGGGGGCGTCTTGCCTTAAGAATGGTGGCGTTTTTCTTGATGATGTGTCCCCCCCTGCCGCCTTCGTCGTCCGTCAGGCCTGCCGGAAGCTGGTGATGTGGCTCGTCTTAGGATTCAAAGCTGCTGGTGTAATGCTGGTTGATTTTTTGCGCTTGAAGAATGGGTGTCGAATGCAAAAAAATCCAAAACGTCACTTTAGAAAAAACGCTCCGAAAACGACAGTTTGAACACTAAGATATCTGACCAGAGCAGTTTAGACTCATAATACTCGTCACCCTCTCGCTCAAATCAACAGGAAATACTCAAAGAACAGTTTTATAGATATTTATAAGTATATACACATGTACATATAGACAAAATAGAGCTTTACGGTTATATAAAGCATTTATGTAGGTATTCATTCTACATCTACGTCATCGTCTCGTTACCAAGTCCTGCAGGAGAGCGCTTGCCGCTTTCTCCTATGGCTTTATAATACCCGGAGTTTCCAATCACAGTAAACTGATCTAAGTTGATGAGATCATTCTCTCCTGAATGCGTGTCTGATGCACGGTGCCAAAGTTGAGTAACTTTTTCCTGAAACAAGTGAACGTCGTTTTTTTGTGTTCGTTTTTTTTTTTTGCTTAAGTGTGTTTTACGGTCGGTATATAAATCGAGATCATCCTGTTAAGGTGGCGAGCTACTGTAGATAAACCAAGGACGACGGTACAGGATTGGAACTAGTGCTTACGTTGGTCTCATTTCAGCCAGACAGTTTCATGTTATGTGACAGACATGGTGCATTAATAAAGATGTGGATGGGAAGATAAAAGGTCAATACCGGAAACAGGATTGTTTCAAAATAAGCTCGTGAAAACACACAAGCTAACGGTAAACATCTAGACGAGGTTATTGCCAGGGAATTCAGTCATCAAGCAGGGTGAAACACACAAGGCTTGTCAGAGCAGGATAATGAAACATGGGCAAAGACAGAGAGAAAAGGGACGTTTCTGATTAAATACTTGTACAAAATTCAAGTAGCGTTGCAGTTCTGTGAGTCTTTCACTAGGGGGAAGCCACGCAGCGTTACAGTAACAACCCAGATCTCTCTCCCCCTCCCTCCCTCTCCCCCTCCCTCCGTCCCTCTCTCTCTCTCTCCCCCTCCCTCCCTCTCCCCCCTCTCTCTCTCCCTTCCCTCTCTCTCTCTTAGTCTCTCTCTCACCCCATTGCTGTCTCCCCTTATCTCTCTCCCTCCCTCTATCTCTCCCTCCCTCTCTTCCCCTTCCCTCACTCCCTTTTGTCTCTCTCTCCCTCTCCTTCCCTCCTCCCCTCTCCCTCCCTGCCTCTCTCCCTCTCCTCCCCTCTCCCTCCCTCTCTTCCCCTCTCCTCCTCTCCCCCTCCCTCCCTCTCCTCCCCTCTCCCTCCTCCCCTCTCCCTCTCCCTCCCCTCTCCCTCCCCTCTCCCTCTGGCTCCTGTTTCCTGCTAGGTATACCTCAGTCTCAGACCACAGGGCTCCTCTTCTTCCACTGAGGCCAACATCGCTCTGACAATCTTTGGAAATACACTTGATGCATAGTTTTGCAGCAGCCGGACCACAGAAAGAAAAGATCAAACAAGACTGTAAAACAGAGGGGCTGGTAATACTGTTTGCACACGATGCATCTGTGTTTACACATATATTCAAAAACGTCTGAGATGGATGGATAATGGGGTGAGATAGATGAGTGAGTTTCGGAGGAGAGACAGGGGGGGAGGAGGAGATGGGGGAGGTGGGGTCAACAGCCTCTTTAAACCCCCTGCTCAGTCCTGCTCCACCTCCACCCTTCGTGTTGTCACCCCCTCCTGGCCTGAAGGTGCAACAACACGATGAAAACATCCTCTGCCCCGCCCTCCGTCCCAAACACCTCCGCGTTGGCTCGGCCGTGAAAACAAGCTGCCCCGACCACGTCCTGCTCCGTGATTGGCTGAGGGACGGCGAGGAGGAGGTCAGCTGACATTGGACGCGTGCCAACAGAGGTACAACTACGAACAACAAATCCAAAGATCCTGGCAATACTGGTAGGGTTGTCTTGTTTCCTGGACAGGTAGGATGTTGGTTCTAAAGCTAGATCCATCTGTGAAGAGGGAGGAGGTCACTGAGTGGGAAAAGGGAGATGGGCTGATGAAATTCACAGGTGTGTCTGTGTGTGTGTGTGTGTGTCTGTCTGTGTGTGTGTGTGTCTGTCTGTGTCTGTGTGTGTGTCTGTGTGTGTATGTGTGTGTCTGTATCTGTGTGTGTGTGTGTGTGTGTGTGTCTGTCTGTGTCTGTGTGTGTGTCTGTGTGTGTCTGTGTGTGTCTGTATCTGTGTGTGTGTGTGTCTGTCTGTGTCTGTGTGTGTCTGTGTCTGTATCTGTGTGTGTGTGTGTGTCTGTCTGTGTCTGTGTGTGTGTCTGAGTGTGTCTGTGCATCTGTGTGTCTCTGTATGTGTCTGTGTGTCTGTATGTGTGTGTGTGTGTCTGTCTGTGTCTGTGTGTGTGTCTGTGTGTCTCTGTATGTGTGTCTGAGTGTGTCTGTGTGTCTGTGCGTGTGTGTCTGTCTGTGTCTGTGTGTCTCTGTATGTGTGTCTGAGTGTGTCTGTGGGTGTCTGTGCATCTGTGTGTCTCTGTATGTGTCTGTGTGTCTGTATGTGTGTGTGTGTCTGTATGTGTCTGTGTGTCTGTATGTGTCTGTCTGTGTGTGTGTGTCTGTATGTGTCTGTGTGTCTGTATGTGTCTGTATGTGTGCGTGTCTGTATGTGTCTGTGTGTGTCTGTGTGTCTATGTGTCTGTGTGTCTGTATGTGTCTGTGTGTCTGTATGTGTCTGTGTGAGTCTGTGTCTGTGTGTGTCTGTATGTGTCTGTGTGAGTCTGTGTCTGTATGTGTCTGTGTGTCTGTGTGTGTCTGTGTGAGTCTGTGTCTGTATGTGTCTGTGTGTCTGTATGTGTCTGTGTGTCTGTATGTGTCTGTGTGTCTGTATGTGTCTGTGTGTCTGTATGTGTCTGTGTGTCTGTGTCCAGGGACAGGACAAACAGGACCTGAGTCTCTGCTCAGATCACACAGCGTTTCCCTTCAGGTGTCTCTTTGCTTCAGTCGATCCTTCTGTCGCTTCCTTCATTTCCAGCTCTGCTTTACTTCCAGAAGAGAAATCTGAAGGTTTTGTCATTTGATTTGGAATATAAAAAGCACAGTGTGAACTCTGGCTTCTCTCCTGAACCCCCAGGCTCCTGGTCTGCTAGACAAACACTGTGACCAGACTTCCCATGATGCAGTGCTTCTCCCAGCTGATTGAGTCTCTTGCCGTAACCACGACACACCGGATTGAACCGGTTCCTGGGCCGGTTCACGGAGCCCCCCCCCCCCCTCCCTCCCTCAATTCCCCAGTCTTGTCCTGATCGTGAGCCAATCCCAGCCCTGGACAGGAGCGTGTGTCCTCCTCGTGTGCGTCCTTGTCCCCCAGGCGTCCTGTCTTCCTGTCCCACCACCCCGGCACCTCCTGTGACAGGATCACCTCGTCTCTGGTGACGTGTGACAAACTTTGTCTGCGCACATCCTCAGTCAATCTTCTGCCAGTTAACTGGAGTCTCTCACCTCACCTCAGGAGTTACATATATATATATATATATTTGATATATATATATATATTTTGTATTTATATATTTGTACAAGGTATAAAACAGTCCCAGGTCGAATTCTTTTCTCGTTTCTTGTTTTTCAAACACACGAAGGTTGGACGTAATCAGACCCCCTCCCTCCCTCCCCCCCTCCCTCCCTCCCCCCTCCCCGTTGTCCTCCATGATCAGTCTGTCTCTGCAGGAGCGAGGATCTGGGCCCCCCCATCATCTCTCAGGGGTGTGAGGGCCAGGGGGGCGGGGGGCCAGGAGGGGCTGGTGGGCTCCCTGCCCTCATGAGGTCATCTGGTGCGGAGCCTCCAGCATCTCCATCAGGAAAGTGTCGATGGGCGTGTCTCCTATCAGCTTGAAGAAGAACAGGTGTTCCAGACACTTCAACCCGATGGAACGCAGCGCCGGTAACCGCAGCAACAGCTTGGCGAACCTGGCAACGCAGCGGGGAGCACAGAGAGAGGACTCTTGGTGACGACAGGAGTTGTTGGGGGAGGGGGTGGGCGGGTAGGGTGGACGAGAAGGAGAGTTCAGGGGAGAGTTCAGGGGAGACGGAAGGTCATGGGGAAGGGGGGAGAGAGGAGGGACTCAGGGGGAGAGGGAGAGTCAGGGGGAAAGGGTGTAGAGGGGTGGGGGGAGATGGGAGGAGAGGGGGAGATGCCGCAGGGAGAGGGAGAGAGAGAGGGGGAGATGGAGGCGAGAGGGCGATAGAGGGGCGAGGAGAGGGGGAGGAGAGGCGGAAGAGTTGGGAGAGAGGAGGGGGGGAAGATGAGAGGAGAGAGGGGAGGAGAAAAGGAGAGATGAGAGGAGAGGGCGAAAGAGGGGAGGAGAGAGGGGATGAGAGGGGGAGAGAGGGGATGAGAGGGGAGAGATGAAGAAGAGAGCAGAGGAGAGGAGAGAGGGGAGAGAGGGAGAGAGGGAGGAGAGGGGGAGAGAGGGTAGTGGTATCCGTACCTTCCAGGCTGGTCAGGGTACTTGTGTTTGCAGTAGGCCTCCAGAGACGCGTACACCTTCTCTCTCAGAGTCTCCACCTCCCCTGGGTTAGACAGGCCTTTAGAGTCTGACACACACACACAGGAACACACACACACACACATACACACACACACACACACACAGGAACACACACACACACAGGAACACACACACACACACATACACACACACAGGAACACACACACACAGGAACACACACACACACGCAGGAACACACACACACACACACACACACAGGTGGAGTCAGGAGAGATCTTTACACTTCTCACTCTGCCCCACAATTATGACTCCTCAAGTAGAGTCTGTGTGGGTGGATGAATGGTGTATGTGTGTGATGGCACTACTATAGTAACATGGGATCAAGGTCGATCAAGGCCAATCACATTAGGCTGTTTAGAGGCCACTATGAGGCCGATTAGAGGCCAGGAGGAGGCCGTATCGAGGCTGGAGAGGGGAGTGAGAGGGGGAGTAAGAGGGGGAGTGAGAGGGGGAGTGAGAGGGGGAGTGAGAGGGTACCTGGGTTGAAGAGGACAATGGCTCGGAGACATCCCAGCTCTGTCTTGTCCATCTGCATGTCTCTCATCTTAGACACCAGCTCTGTCAGCACCCTGGACCACACAGACACACACAGAGGTTACACACAACTCAACCATCTACACACTGTGGACAAACACAAACCAGTAGCCTTTTCAGAACTCCCCCAATCCCTGTGGTCCGATGTAACACTGGCATCACCATCAGTTTCTGGAGCGCAACCTTTTAAACTTCTCACCCCACTTTGACTCCCCCCCTTGACTCCCCCCCCCTCACCCCTCTCTCATTGGTTTACTCCACTGAGAGGAAAGCTAATTGGGGTTTTTAGCCCGTTCTGATTCAAATCTGCCCTCAGGAACAAAGAGGGTAAAAGAGACTGAAGTGTTTGAGTCACCCGGCGTCTTCATCACCACGGCGACGAGCGGAGGAGCAGAGATAGAGATATGTTATCAGTGTGTCGCATCTTAATGTTTCCCCCTGTTAGCGCTGGGATGGAACCCTTGTTTTGGACGGGAACAAGCGCTCCGCTAATGAACCTGCTCGTAGCGCAGGGTCTCAAGAGAGAGGGAGGAGGTGAGGGAGGGAGAGAGATGGAGGGGGATGGTGGAGGGAGAGAGATAAAGGGGGTGGGGAAGAAAGAGAGGGAGGGAGAGAGATGGAGGAAGGAGAGAGAGATGAAGGGGGTGGGGGAGAAAGAGAGGGAGAGAGAGAGAGAGGGAGGGGAAGATATAACAGGAAAGACAGAGTAAGAGGAGGGATAGAAAAAGAGAGATTGAAGCCAGTATCTAATCTGGTGGTGGAGAGATCAAACCTGTCTAGAATATCAGACCCTGATCACTGATTACTCACTGAGGTCTGAGGTTTCATCACCGTACGGTATGGAGGGAGGACTATTTCTGACTGGTTCTGACAGACTGGTTCTGATAGACTGGTCCAGACAGACTGGTTCTGACAGACTGGTTCTGATAGACTGGTCCAGACAGACTGGTTCTGATAGACTGGTTCTGACAGACTGGTCCAGACAGACTGGTTCTGATAGATCATGCTCAACCCATGTGGTGTGACCTCAGTCTCTACTGCTACAGAACATTTTCGTGAATGTTTGTGTGAGGCGTGTGTGAGGTGTTTGTGAGGTGTATGTGAGGTGTGTGTATGTGAGGTGTGTGTGAGGCGTGTGTACGGTGTGTGTACGTGAGGTGTGTGTGAGGTGTGTGTATGTGAGGTGTGTGTATGTGAGGTGTGTGAGGTGTGTGTATCTGAGGTGTGTGTGTGAGGTGTGTGTATGTGAGGTGTGTGTGTGAGGTGTGTGTATCTGAGGTGTGTGTACCTGAGGTGTGTGTGAGGCTGTACCTGGTGTGTGTGAGGTGTGTGTGTGTGAGGTGTGTGTGAGTCTGTACCTGTCGAAGATGGGTGGGGTAGTTGTGTGGGGGGGTGGGTTGTGGGGTGTGGTTGTGTGGTGTGCGGTCGGTGGTGGTGGATGTGGTTGTGGGTGGTAGTCGGGTGTGTTGGGGTGGGGTGGGTGTAAGGGTGTTGGGAATGGTGTGTGTGTGTGAGGGATGGTGGGGTGGGTGGTGGGGGTGGTTGTGTGGGTGTTGGTGGGGGGGGGGGTGTGTGGGGTGTGTGGGTGTGGGGGTGGTGGTGGGGGTGGCGTGTGGGTGTGGGGGGGGGGTGTGTGTGGTGGTGTGGCTGTGGGGGTGGGTGGGGTGGTGGGGTGTGTGTGTGTGTGTGTTTTTTTTTCTTCTTCTTTGTTTTTTTTTTTGTGTGTGGGTGGGTGAGTGTGGGTGGGTGGGTGTGTGCTGGGTGTGGGTGGGTGTTGGTGTGGGTGGGGGGTGTGTGGTGTGGGTGGGTGGTGGTGTGTGGTGGGTGGGGGCGGGGTGTGGTGGCGGTGTGGTGTGTGTGGGGGTGTGGGGTGGGGGGTGCTGACCTGCCTCGCTGTCGGGTGTGGTAGCGGTGGGTTGGGGTGGTCCGTGTGTGGTGTGTATTGTGTGTGTGGTGTGGTGGTGTGGTGTGTGTGCTGGTGGTGTGTGGTGTGTGGGTGTGTGTGTGTTGTGTGGGGGGGTGTGTGTGTGTTTGTGTTTGTTTTTGTGTTTGTGTGTTTGTGTTTTTGTTTGTGTGTTTGTGTGGTGTGTGGTGTGTGGTGGGTGGTGTGCCACTGTGTGGGTCGGTGGGTGGGTGTGTGTGTGGTGGCGTGT
>BROE01000015.1:9148349-9156422 GCA_036571765.1 Plecoglossus altivelis
CACCCCAGCCTTCCCGAACAAGCACACTTGCCACCCCACCCAACCCTTCGACGTACACCGTACGGAAACAGTTGCAATTCAGATCACGCCGACAAATCGCAGCACTTAAGGGGGTTTCTCTACAGCAGCCACACTCTCTCTGTGTCACTCAGAAAGGTACAACTCCAGATGTCCTCGTCTAGACACGACCCCACAAAACAAATACGAGCCTCATGATGCTGCACTCGAGGGGGCTGGGCCGGTTTTTGGTTTGCCCACTAGGCAGGGACGGCTGACAGGCAGGTCTGAGGCAGGAAACGCCACTGCTGTCGGGCCTTCTACGCCTCAACACCAGCACCAGGGAGGCAGCACCAGGGAGGCAGCACCAGGGAGGCAGCTGGGCGGGGCTGCGGAGGGACAGACCTCTGCCAGGAAACCAAGAGAGAGACAAGGTTGGGAGGGGAGACTGAGGGAGACTGCTGCAGCCCGGGAAGTTAGAAGGTGAGGAAGAGGGATTCAGAAGTTACATGACTGGATCTGGGAAGGCAGGAGGACGGGAGAGGTGGAGAGGAGAGTGGAGAGAGAGAGGGACGAGAGGAGAGCGAGAGAGGAAGGAAAGAGGGGAGCGAGGGGTGGAAGGAGATGAAGGGAGGAGAGGGAGGGAGGAGGGAGAGAGGATGGGGGGAGGGTTGGAGTGTTCAGCTGGTGGGTGGAGGGTTGGAGTGTTCAGCTGGATGGGGGGAGGGTTGGAGGAGGAGGGAGGGAGAGTCGGAGAGAAGGAGGAGGAGGGAAGAGAAGGAGGGGAGTTGAGGAGGAGGAGGGCGAGCGAGGAGACGAGGGGCAAAGAGAAGGAAGAGAGGAGGGGAGTAGAGGAGGAGGAAGGGAGAGAAAGACGAGAGGGTATCTCTAGAATAATATCCACGCAGAGACAGCCGAGAGAGAGCAGCAATTCCTCTCGTTTCATAAATGTTGCCAAAACAGCATTTCTTCACAGCCCATATCAAACGTTGAGGCTCATTGCATTTCCTATATACACAGCTCACGCGGCGCTCAGCCAGACAAGACCATGCATTAGCATAACTGTCCATACATGAATTTTTATTTCATGCTATGGAGGCCAGCGAAAAGCATGAGCCTAGTAACAATACTTATGTTACACATACTGATACGCAAACAAAAAGACAAACAGGCACTCCTCATTTAGGCAGATAGATAGAGATGATCTTTTCTTTGTCCATTAACGACCTCAGAAGTGAGTTTCTAAAATAAATAATATCTCACTCCCAAGGTTGAAGGCAGAATTGGATTTCGCTCAAGAACTACTAAACAACTACAGACACAATCCCCAAGGAAGGCAGAACACTCGAAACAGTATTAGAATGAGAAAACAGTCTCCTGGACTGCTCGTTCGAGTTGGATAAACAACAGACAAAATAACACTTCGGAACTAGACGAGACAAGACTCGAGACAACTCAAACCGAGTGAGAGAGAGAGAGCAGGATGTTCTCCGCATCTCTGTACGACACAAAACACAAACCCAGACCTCCCACCACAGACAAAAGCAATCGACCGCAACGACAGGCTAGAACACGACGAGAAAGACAGCCACTGAAAGAGAGAGAGAGAGGAAGAACCAGAGAGAGAAGAACTTACCGACATTTCAAGAACCAAAGATGATTACAACTGCCCCGATGACACACCACCAACACAAGGCCTACTCGAGAGAAAACGACACAGGCCCTACACGAGCAGAGACACTGAAGGAAGAAACGAGAGAGGAGAGGAGACACACGGGAAAAAACCACACGACCTGATGCACTCTGTAAAGATATCACCAAAACACCACAGAGAGTCTCAAAGAGCCACAGGCTAGAGCACAGACGAGACCATCGAAGAGAGAGAGAGTAGGACAGAGGGAGGGAGAGATGGATAGAGTGAGGGAGGGAGAGACGAGAGACAGAAAGACATTCAAAGAGAGAGACAGGCTAGAGAAGAGAAACACATGAACGAGAGAGAAGAGCAGGGAAAGAGAGAGGACGGCGGAGCAACAGCAGGATAATTTCAATGATCAGCAAAAAAACACCAAGACCAGGCAGAAGAGCGACGGCTAACCGAGAGAGAGAACCTATTTGAATGAGGTAGAGAGAGGACAGAGGGAGAGAGAGGATTCCCTGAATGAAAACAACAGAGGAGAAGAATCACGGAGACTAGAGAACGAAGATGACCCTGAACGAGAGAGGAAAGACGGCAAGAGAGGGCAGTACCGAGGATTTTTCTGATAGAAAACCATCACAAGACAGCATGTGAGACAGGTCAGACGAGCAGAGACAATAAGTAGAGAACGAGCGAGGAAAGAAGGCGTAGAGAAGAAGGAATGTTCTGACGCACACCAGAAAACAAAACACCACAAGACACCGTCAGCAGAGATCGAAACAACCGCGCCACCCTAGCACGCAGAGAAAACACCAAAATGCAAAGAGAGTAGACGAGAGGACGACAGGAGTACGCTACGAGGAAAGTACTTAACCAAATTACACCTTCCTTTCTTCTGAAATGAAACCACACAACAAAACATAACAGAACAGAAAAAAGATGACTCGACAAGGCACCAATAACTCAAATGAGAAGCACATGAAAGAAGCCGTAGCCAGCAAACCGCGAAAGCAAGGGTCCACAGTAGTACTCTCGTCTTAGAAAAAATTCAATCCTCTCTGGGCTGACAGAGTAACGGACTTCAACGGCCAAACACACGCACCAGGAAAACGGAGATCGATTGGGGCCAAAGTTCGGATTTGAAACAGGGAGAGCACGCCCTGGTCATACATCTCTTCCTCTGGTACTAGCAGCAGCCGACAAAACCAAAACCAACTCGAGCAGCATTATTCATCGCGAGAGGTAGAGCTTAAGGGAGGACGTCTGTACTACGATCTCTGCTACACGCAGCAAAAGAACAAAGAACAGACGAGAGCGAAGAGGAGAAGTACGGTGTAAGATGAGGATCTGCTAGTAGTAAATGTAGTTATACAGCGAACAGAGAGAAGACGAAAAGGAAGGTAGGAGAGACCAGAGGACAAAAAAAGAACAGAAGATCACACATAATCCTCTCAACATCACACAGCATCACACACAACAACACACCAACACCACACAACACATCTAAACAAATCCACTGCACCACTCACCCCTCCCGACCCCTTCACTTATCTTACATATACACTATAAACTTGGATAGAAAGTTAAGCACTATATTTTGATTTCGTTCTGTAATCGAACTGCTTTTCTTATTTTTTCTTCTCTCGGGATCCTGACCAATACGAAGGCTCCATTAGCTGGCCGAAAATCGCTAAAGGTTTACCACTCCACTACGCCTCAATATCAACCCCCCACCAAACGACCTTTGCCAAAATAATACAAGACTAGCTTCACTCAAGTCTCGAGATACTACTCCTCAAGGCAATCCACTCGAGCTAAACCCACCTTCAATTGTTCCAGCAACTCTCTCGTCCACCGCCTACAAAAAGCCACAAAAAAATCAAATCCAGCCACCCCACGTACTTACCAACTCAAAATTTACCAACAGCAGAGAAGAACAGACCTCCCATTCACCGCACATCTCGGACCAACTACTAGGACTCAGGAGCAATTCAAATTCTAAGAACCAACACACACCCCTAGGTAGGAATTAGGGGGCGCCCCAGGGGGGCTGGGGGACTAGGGGGCTAGAAGGCTGAGTGGCTGGGGCACAAGGGGGCTGGGGGACCAGGGAGGGCTGGGGGACTGCGGAGGCTGAGGGACATGGGGATGTGGGGAACTAGGGAGGAGAACCTGAGGGCACACACTAACCTGCAGCGGCGCCGGCGCTAGTGGGGCTAGAGGGAGGACTAGGACGGCTCGGGGCACCAGCACTTCGTCAGAGGCAAGCATCAGGGCCAAAAACACACAGGGGGACATCGGCGGACTGATGAGGCGCCCAGGGGGCTTCTCACCAAAAAGGACTGACTTCAAGGGCCACACCACCATGTAGAATGATATAGTAGTTAAGTTCCATCGGCCCATAGACATACGTCGCATAACAAAAAGGGAACCCAAAAAAAAAATCAAAAAAAAATTGGTGCACACCCACACCATCTCAACTTGTAGCACTAGAATGCGCTTACCGCAACAACCCCACACCACTACGAATCAATAATCCTAATGATAGCTCGGCGGCCATAACATATTTAGACATGGCTGGACTGTGAAATGTATCTGCAAGAGGATGCAATCAACACAAAAGGAAACGAAGCCACAACAGAATGCCTAAGACGAGATGGAATCTTAGTTGAAGAAAGAACCACGGCCAGCCACCCCAAGTCGAGCAACAACAGATGCTAACGAGATGGATTTAGCTGAAGAAAGACACGGCCAGAGCCAATGGAAACGCCTTGTAGCAGGACTTCTGGAGTGAACTTTAGCTCACTTACGCTACGCTTAGATACATGACTTCCTTAGTTGACGGATCAGAAGGAAACTGCAGGATTTCAGCTCTCTGGTATGAGGGCAGCGCCCCCTGTAGGTGACAGGCAGACAAGCAGGTCGACAGACAAGCAGACAGAGAGGCAGACAGACAAGCAGACAGACAGGCAGGCAGACAGACAGATAGACAGACAGGCAGACAAGCAGACAGGCACACAGGCAGAAGGACAGGCAGGCAGTAAGCCAGACAGACAGACAGACAAACAAGCAGGCAGACAGGCACACAGGCAGAGGGACAGGCAGGCAGGTAGGCAGTAAGCCAGACAGACAGACAGACAGACAAGCAGGCCGACAGGCACACAGGCAGAGGGACAGGCAGACAGGTAGGCAGACAGACAGCTGCTCTGTGATGCAGGATTCAGAGCTTACACAGACAGAGCGCTTTAGTGGGTCAGATCTCCCTCCCTCTATCTATCTCTCCCTCCCCCCTCTCCCTCCCTCTTCCTCTCTCTCCTGTCTATCCCGCTCTCTCTCCAACCTCCCAACCTTATCCTCTCTCCCCTCTCTATCTCAGGCTCTCTCTCTCCCTCCCAACCTTATCCTCTCTCCCCTCTCTATCTCAGGCTCTCTCTTCCGTCTGCCCCTCTGTCCTTCATGTCAGCACTCATCTCGTACATTTCCATCTACCCCCAAAAATAGTTCCCATTTACTCACATAACAGCCTGCACATCTCCCCCGCCCCTGCTGACGACAACCCTCCCAGCCAAGACATGTCCCTTAAGAGGCTCTCTCTCTCTCTCTCTCTCTCTCTCTCTTTCTCTCTCTCTCTCTCTCTCTCTCTCTCTCTCTCTCTCTCTCTTCCTCCCTTCCTCGTACTGTCTTTCTGAATCCCTCCCTCCCTCCCCATCCATCCCCTCACACTCCTGCCTTCCCTCTTATCATCTCTAACCCTTCTTCCCTACCTCATACCTTCCCTCTCTCCTACCCTTTTCTTCCCCTCCATTCCCCTCCACCTCTCCTCCTCCACCTCTCCTCCTCCACCAGCCCCAGATCCCCCCCTCTGTATCTCCACTCCAGAAGCAGTGACTTTTAGGATACCTGCTTGACTTGTGATGCCTAGAGCTCTGCGCTGCAGGCAGGTGTGTGGCAGGACCCCCCCCCTCCCCCCAACCCCCAGCTGTACCCGCCCTCGCCCCTGTCTAGACCAAGGACACGCAGCTCCCCTTGTCCAACACCAGGGGGCAGAGCGCTGTCAGACATCTTGCAGGTGGGGGAGTTTTATCGAAGCGTGAACAAAAGATTGGCATCTTGTTTCCACTCTCTCTCTCTTCCTCCCTCTCTCTAACCATCCTGCAGACAGGCCACCAGACAACAGTCCATTACATAGCAACAACAACCAGACAGCAACCACAACCATACAGCAATTCAGTCAGACAGCAGTCCATTACATAGCAACAACAACCAGATAGAAGTTCAGTCAGACAGCAGTCCAGCCAGACAGCAGTCCAGCCAGACACCAGTCCAGCCAGACACCAGTCACAACCAGACAGCAGTCCAGCCAGACAGCAACCACAACCAGACAGCAATTCAGTCAGACAGCAGTCCATTACATAGCAACAACAACCAGATAGAAGTTCAGTCAGACAGCAGTCCAGCCAGCCAGCAGTCCAGCCAGACACCAGTCACAACCAGACAGCAGTCCAGCCAGGCAGCAACCACAACCAGACACCAGCCAGACAGCAGCCAGACAGCAGCCAGACAGCAGTCCAGCCAGCCAGCAGTCCAGCCAGCCAGCAGTCCAGCCAGACAGCAGTCACAACCAGACAGCAGCCAGCCAGACAGCAGCCAGCCAGCAGTCCAGCCAGCCAGCAGTCCAGCCAGACACCAGTCCAGCCAGACACCAGTCCAGCCAGACACCAGTCCAGCCAGACACCAGTCCAGCCAGACACCAGTCCAGCCAGACAGCAGTTCAGTCAGACACCAGTCCAGCCAGACAGCAGTTCAGTCAGACAGCAACCACAACCAGACAGCAGCCAGACATCAGCCAGACAGCAGCCAGACAGCAGCCAGACATCACCCTCTCAGACTCACCGAGCTAGCTGGTAGACCCAGGCTGGTCTCGATGTAAGTTTCAGTCTTGGGTTCCACAGCCAGTTCAGCCTCCAGGATCTTCTCCACTGGCATGTCCTCGTTGACGGAGCAGCTGGACTCCACTTCCCCCTCGCTACGCTCCTTTGCTCTCTGCCGCTCCTCCTGGACCGCTGCATGTAACAACACTGGTTCCGGTCACTACTGCTGCTCACAGTGTGTGTGTGTGTGTGTGTGTGGTGTGTGTGTGTGTGTGTGTGTGTGTGAGTGTGTGTATCTGTGGTGTGTGTGTGAGTGAGTGTGGTGTGTGTGTGAGTGTGTGTGTGTGTATGTGAGTGTGTGTGTGTGAGTGTGTGTATCTGTGGTGTGTGAGTGTGTGTGTATCTGTGGTGTGTGTGTGAGTGTGAGTGTGTGTATGAGTGTGTGTGTATCTGTGGTGTGTGTGAGAGTGTGTGTGTATCTGTGGTGTGTGTGTAAATGTGTGTGTGTGTGTGAGTGTGTGTGTCTGTGCGTTCATCCTATATGCAGTGAAGAGGCCCAGGTAGCTGTAGCTGAGGGCCTTTATGCATATCAACAGCGCTCCTCTCAGTTGTCTCCACGTTAACCCTCCCTCAACACCCCTCCTATAACAGACTGTATTTACCACCACATAACACGACACGTTGCCAGATGCTTTCCCCACTGTCCAACGTGGGCGCATGAATAATGAACAAGATGTCAGCCCTCATTTGAATCTCGCCAACTTGCCAGATATTTGGTGACAGACTGGCTTTGAGGAAAAGGAATCTGATCAATGGAAACTGTGTACTGTCACGGAAGACTGTGGTGAAGGCAGGGGGATAGCCGCAGTCTGCTCTCTGATTGGCTGAGAAAGGAGACACAGGAAGTGGTTTGTGTGCAGAGCAGACACCCAGGCCTGCTGTAACCGCGGCAACAGAAACCAAGTAACTGTGTGTGAGGGTTTTTTTTTCCGCATCAGTCTTCGAGGTGAGGGGTAACAAACTACCTTGGTTTTTTTGTGCAAAACTCCCTCCTTTGTGGTCCCCAAACCTCCCTAACCACTGAAAACTAAACCTTAGTCAGACATACACTTGCTACTACACACCTAGTACTCCCTCTCTCTCTCTCGCTCGCTCTCTCTCTCCCTCCCTTTCTCTCCTTCTCTCCCTCCCTCCCTTTCTCTCTCTCTTTCTCTCTCCCTCCCTCTCTCAAGCTGGATCACAGGGGTAGGGGTGTGGTTGGGGGGGGCAGGGAGGAGGAGGAGGAGGGAGGGGAAAGGAAGGGGGCCCCACTTGAGAGGAACTGCTGTCTGCATGTGGAGGTCAGCCCAAGGGTAGAATAGTTGCGGTGGAGTCAGAGAGAGGTGAGGAGGGCTGGAATCATGTTAGCTTTAGTCCCCCATCCTCCCCTCCCCAGGCTGGGAGAGCATAAATTCATTTAATCCTGTTTTTCTGTGGATTCGCTCAGCCTTTTGGGCTTGTGCTACTCTATTCTCCCCCTGCCTCAGGGTGGAGGAGGGGAGGGGAGGGGGGGAGGGGCTTGAAGGGGGG
>BROE01000015.1:9171328-9183124 GCA_036571765.1 Plecoglossus altivelis
TATCGTATAATGCGATCTTTTATTGTCTGGTCTGACCAAGGTCTACACTTGTTGTGGATCTTTCTGTAGTGTCTTGGTCTCTGTTGTGGGCTGTTGTTGTCTATGTATGCCTTGGGTTGTACTGTTGGCATCTGCCTGCCTGCCATGACCTGCACTGCCATGCGCCTGCCTGTCTGTCTGATCTGTTGTGCTGTCCTGTCTGTGTTGTGGTGGCTAAGGCTGTCCACCTGTCTATCTAGTAGCTGTCTGGGACCAACCTGCTACTCTGTACTGTTCTGTCTGTTATTGTCTGCCTGTCTTGCTGGCCATCTTGCCTCCCTGTACTTAATATTGTGTTCGTCTTGCTGGCTGGCCACACTGTTTCTGTCTGTCTGTCTGTCAGGCTCCTGCCATGCTTCTCTCTCTTATGGTTGCTCCTGTTGAATGGTTATTGATCACCAATGTTCGTGGTTTAGGAAGTCTAATTATGGTCGATTAGGCAGGGGGGTCTTAATAGTTTGAGGCTCCATCCCAGCCATACTGATGAAGTCAATAGGATGGAAGTCACCCACAGAGACGGATGAGGTATTGCAGGCATCAGGGGGTAGTGGGGGGGGGGGGTGCGGGGCGGGGCCTGGCCAGAGGCTGCGCACCAAGAGTGTTCTACCCTTATACTTCTATATTTAATGAACACAGATAATTTACATTTCCCTTTGTGATTCATTTAGCAGATCAAAATACAGCAGAGATAAAAATGTGCTCCTGCTGTTCTGATGTATTTCGTGATCGTAGTGCCAAGGAGTCTTTACCATCTTTAACATGGCAAGCATTACAGTCATTCTGATAAGACAGTTCCGCAAAACACCCAGGTTATTTGACGAAGAGATTTGTATCGATCGTTCAGTCGACTTCACATGCACTGCCTGATTTCGTATTGTCAGTCTCTCAGGATATCCCTTGTAGTCTGGATGGACACAAGGAGAGGATCGATAGAAAAGATTATTCCCACGTTGTTTTCATTAGACGATTCTTCGTCTGGATTTTCTCTCAATTTTTATCATCACACGGGAATATCTCTCTCTCTTCTTGTCATTCTCTCTGTCTCTCTCTCTTTCTTGCCTCTCATCTGTGATCGTATGTTCTGTCTCTTTCTGTCCATGTCTCTCTCTGCTATTCTGTCCCACCCCCCCCTTCTCTCTGAGTCCCGCCATCTGACGATCTAACTCCTCCAAGTAACACTATCTGTGCACTCAGAGTAAACTGCAAGATTAATCTCATTCTGTTACCCCCGTTCTGATCATCTCTCTTTGATTCTCTGTCTCTCTCTTTTCTTGCTCACCCTCCCTCTTCCACGTTCACTCCCTTTCTACTCGGTACCAAATTCCAATCCTCCCCGATCTTCGTCATTCTAACCCTTCAGCCTCGGTCTTGAGACTCCACGCCGCCATTCTGTATAGCTACCATCAGCTCCCCGCCATCTCCACCTCGCTCTGTCTTTTCTGCGACACCCCCTCTGTCTCATCCTCACCGCATCGTCGACGGAGAAGACTCGCCCACACACGCTCTTTGTGTCTCTCTCTACTCCTTCTCCTCTTCTGGCATGTTCTTGTTTATCTCTCTCCTTTCTCTCGGTGTGTCTTCTGATCTTTGATTAATCTCTCTCTTTTTCCTGTCTGTTTCTCTTCTTTCTTCTTCTTCTTCTCGTCTTTGTAGCAATGAGTGATTCGTGACGGTCAGTGTCTCTCTTCGTTGTCTTCTTTCGCTCTGCTCTCTTTTCTGGTGACGGATAGCTGTCGTCGGAGGAATGCAAGCTTTGTTCCTCAAACACGTAACCAGTACGGACTTCGGTATCCACATCCTGAATAGTTTACACAACAAAGTCCTCTAGCCGCCAGAGAGTGGGTGAATCGGCAGGAGAGAGAAATAGTACAGAGGACGTGGCACCGACAACTGCCTATCTTGATTGTGCCCTTTGTAGGGGTTTTCTCCGCTGTCTGGCCAGTTTGACTTAGTACTTCAAGTACACCCGACTCTGATCCTCCTTATTTCTGATAATTCTCCTATTGTATGTTTGTCTCTCTTCTCTCTCCCTGTTCCTGCGTGCTGTCATTATCCTCACTCTCACTGATGTTGTATCAGTACAGATGACAAGCACGATGGCTCCTCCTGTGTGTGGGGGATGTAGTTTGCAGTCGCTGTGTGGGTGTGTTGTGCTCGTCGTTGCGTGTGTGTTTTCGCAGTTGTGGTGGTGGTGCTCTTCTCTTGTCTCAGTGTGGTTGTTGTTCTTGCAAGTGTTGGGGTGTGTTCGCAGCTGTGGAGGTGCTGTGGACGTGTCGGTTGTGTGTCCTCTCTTCTCTCTCTCTCCTCTTCTCTCTCTGCGTGTGGGGTGTGTTGCAGTGTGACGGAGTGCTCGCTCGCTCTCCGCGCTCGCTGGGGGTGTTTGCTAGCTTTGTGGTGTGTCTGTTTGCTCTCGCGTGAGTGGTTGGTGTGATTACTCGCAGTGCTTCGGGGTTGTGTTTCTGCCTCGTGTGGCCTTTCTGTGGTGCTGTTTGCCGCTCGCCGGTGTGGTGTTTCTACGTGTTTGCTAGGTGTTGACATGTTGCAGTGTCGCGTGTGTGTTGCTCAGGTGTGGGGTGTGTTGCAGTGTGGTGTGTGTTGCAGTGTGGGGTGTGTTGCAGTGTGGGGTGTGTTGCAGTGTGGGGTGTGTTGCAGTGTGGTGTGTGTTAGTGCCTGCATGAGGAGGGATCTGGGTGCTTCATGAGACCCGCAACCACCTCCAACCCACTTTTGAAAGATTATTCTAGAAACATCCTCATCATACCAGTTCTTGTGTGTATATCACAAGTGTCCCTCTCTTCTCTCTTCCCTCATCCTCTCTCCTCTCCTCTCCTCTCCCATCCTCTCCTCTCCCCTCCTCTCCCATCCTCTCTCCTCTCCTCCCCTCCTCTCTCCTCTCCTCTCCAATCCTCTCTCCTCTCCTCTCTCCTCACTTCCTCTCCTCAGTAAGTCCAGGACAGGAAGTGACATGCTCTCACCAGGAGGCCTGTAAAGTCAAGGAGTCTCCTTCCCTGTTTCTGTCTGCTAACAGAACCACTGGACATGAATCTAACGCTCCACCCTTACCACAGTATACCACTGAGATGGGGGGAGAGGGAGGGAGGGGAGAGAGAGGGAGAGGGAGGGAGGGAGAAAGAGAGAGAGGGGGGAAGAGAGAGGGAGGGAGAGGGGAAAGAGAGGGAGGGAGAGGGGAAAGAGAGGGAGGGAGGGAGAAAGAGAGAGAGAGGGGGGAAGAGAGAGAGAGGGGGGAGGTTTCTTCCTCTGGTATTGAGTGGCCTTGTTGACTCTGAAGTGGCAGGAGAGCCATAGAGAAGTGCTTGGCCGCGGCTAAGTGGCAGATAAGCTGCAGATTAGCGCTGCTATCGCTAACTGGGGCCACATTGCCAACACCAGGATCCCCTCATGGGTCCTGATTGTTCTCTGCAGCTCTGAGGTGATATAGCTTATCCCTGTAGAGCCTGCTCTAGCCAGCCAGCTAGGCAGCCAGCCAGCAAGTCATCCAACCAGCCAGCAAGTTATCCAGCCAGCCAGAAAGTTATCCAGCCAGCCAACCAGCCAGCAAGTCATCCAGCCAGCCAGCCAGCAAGTCATCCAGCCAGCCAGCAAGTTATCCAACCAGCCAGCAAGTCATCCAACCAGCCAGCCAGCAAGCTATCCAACCAGCCAGCAAGTTATTCAGCCAGCCAGCAAGTTATCCAGCCAGCAAGTTATCCAGCCAGTCAGCAAGTCATCCAGCCAGCAAGTCATCCAGCCAGCAAGTTATCCAGCCGGCCAGCAAGTCATCCAGCCAGCCAGCCTCATGATGGAGGCTGGTGGCCAGCGTGTTGCAGCGTCTCTGGTGAGGGCAACACTGATGATCCTGAAGCTGTGATCCGACCCTCAGCTTCCTCTATTGTTGTGCTTCGACGTTACGCAAGTGCTGGAGATGAAATCAAAACACAGGCAGCCTTATCTCGCTCCCTCGCTGCCAAAACATACACTTGCACACGGCCAAACACACAGACACACACACACACACGGCCAAACACACACACACACACGGCCAAACACACACACACACACAGACAGGACCAAACATACAGACAACCAAACACAGAGACTGGAGCCTTACCAGTGATGAGAAGAGGGGAGAGGAGACAAGCAGAGGTGATGAGCCAGAGGAGATTGGAGAGGAGCGAAAGGAGAGGAGTGAAAGGAGAGGAGCGAGAGGAGAGGAGCGAGAGGAGAGGAGCAAAAGGAGTGAGAGGAGATAGTAGAGGAGGGAGGAGAGGAGCGAAAGGAGAGGAGTGAGAGGAGAGGAGCGAGAGGAGAGGAGAAGGGAGGACTGAGAAGCCTAAGGCAGAGTCCAGTACAGTACAGTATAGTACAGTCTTCATCAATCAAACAAACTTTTTCTCCTCTTCTAGCAGGAGAGGCTGTGTCTGGGAGCACAGTGGTCTGTAGGAAGCCAGCAGGAGAGAGGCTGTGTTTGTGAACACAGAGGCCTGTAGGAAGCCAGCAGGAGAGAGGCTGTGTCTGTAAAGACAGAGGCCTGTAGGAAGCCAGCAGGAGAGAGGCTGTGTCTGTAAAGACAGAGGTCTGTAGGAAGCCAGCAGGAGAGAGGCTGTGCCTGGGAACACAGAGGTCTGTAGGAAGCCTGCAGGAGAGGCTGTGTCTGTAAAGACAGAGGCCTGTAGGAAGCCAGCAGGAAAGGCTGTGTTTGTAAAGTCACAGGTCTGTAGGAAGCCAGCAGGAGACAGGCTGTGTTTGGGAGCACAGTGGTCTGTAGGAAGCCAGCAGGAGAGAGGCTGTGTCTGTGAACACAGAGGCCTGTAGGAAGCCTGCAGGAGAGGCTGTGTCTGTAAAGACAGAGGCCTGTAGGAAGCCAGCAGGAAAGGCTGTGTTTGAAAAGTCACAGGTCTGTAGGAAGCCAGCAGGAGACAGGCTGTGTTTGGGAGCACAGTGGTCTGTAGGAAGCCAGCAGGAGAGAGACTGTGTCTGTAAAGACAGAGGTCTGTAGGAAGCCAGCAGGAGAGGCTGTGTTTGTAAAGACAGAGGTCTGTAGGAAGCCAGTAGGAGAGGCTGTGTCTGTAAAGACAGAGGTCTGTAGGAAGCCAGTAGGAGAGAGGCTGTGTCTGTAAAGACAGAGGTCTGTAGGAAGCCAGCAGGAGAGAGACTGTGTCTGTAAAGACAGAGGTCTGTAGGAAGCCAGCAGGAGAGGCTGTGTTTGTAAAGACAGAGGTCTGTAGGAAGCTAGTAGGAGAGGCTCCTGTTGGTCTGTAAAGGACAGAGCTCGGTAGAAGCCAGTAGAGAGGAGCTGTGCCTGTAAAGACATGAGGTCCTGTAGGAGCCAGTAGGAGAAGGCCTGTGTCTGTAAAGACAGTAGGTCTGGTAGGAAGCCAGTAGGAACGGCTGTTCTGTAAAGACAGAGGTCTGTAGGAAGCCAGTAGGCAAGGCTGTTTCCTGTAAAGACAGGAGTCTGTAGGAAGCCAGCATGGAAAGGCTGTGTCTGTAAAAGACAGAGGCTGTAGGAAGCCAGTAGGAGAGGCTGTGTCTGCTTAAAGTACAGAGTTCTGTAGGAATCCGTAGGCACAGAGGCTGTGTCTGTAAAGACAGAGGTCTGAGGACACGTAAGGAGGAGAGGCTGTGTCTAAAGACAGAGTCTGTAGGAAGCGCACAAGGAGAGGCTGTGTCTGTAAAGAACAGAGGTGCTGAGGAAGTCCCCAATGTAAGCAGAGAGGCTCGTGTCTGTAAAGACAGAGGTTCTGTAGGAAGCTCAGTAGGAAGAGGTGCCTGTGTCTGTAAAGACAGAGGTCTGTCAGGAAAGCCAGTAGAGAGAGTCTGTGTCTTAAAGACAAGTCTGTAAGAAGCCAGTAGGAGAGGCTGTGTTCTGTAAGACAAGAGGTCTGTAGGAGCCAGTAGGAGAGCGCTGTGTCTGTAAGAGACAGAGCGTCTGTGGAAAGCCATAGGAGAGGTCTGTGTCCTGTAAAAGACAGAGGTCCTGTCAGGAAGCCTAGTAGAGAGGCTCGTGTGACTGTAAAACAGAGTTCCTGTATGGAAAGCCAGTAGATCTGAAGCAAGCCGATGAAGCCGATGGGACATTATTCAGACAGCCAGAACAGACAGACTGCTAGTGCGGTGGTCACCAGGAACTGTGGGAAATCTGGAAACTGGCTGTCTGCTGTGGTAATCTGCTGTGTGTTATCTGCGTTGTGTGTGTGTGGTGTATCTGCCTTGTGTTGTGTGTGTGTGTGTCATCTGCTGTGGTATATCTGCTGTATGCCATGTTGTGTGTGTGGTGTGGTGTCTGTGTGTGTGTGTGGTGTGTGTGTGTTGTGTGTGGCCTGTAGGCCATGAGCTATTTCTGGGTTAGGGCCACAATGTAACTACACTGTTATTAGCACAGAGAGAGAGAGGGAGAGAGTGAGGGAGAGTGAGTGAGTGAGAGAGAGAGGAAAGGGGGAGTGAGAGAGAGGGAGGGAGGGTTGGGGGGAGAGAGACAGGGCGAGCGAGAGAAAGAGGGGGAGTTTTGGGGGGAGAGAGACAGTGGGAGTGAAAGGAGAGAGAGGGAGAGAAAGAAGGAGAGGGAAAGAGAGACTTTGGGAGATGGAAAAACCCAGAAAAAGGCATGGAGAGCTAAAGCCTGTCATGCTAATGAACGCTAATGCTACACCGCTACAAGACATCCATTTCACTCCGTCACACTCCGTCTTCAGAAGCAGTGTGTGTGTGTGTGTGTGTGTGTGTGTGTGTGTGTGTGTGTGTGTGTGTGTGTGTGTGTGTGTGTGTGTGTGTGTGTGATGACCAAAAGCAGATGTTTCAGTGTAGGCCACACAAGTCTTCCACCACAGTACATTTGGGGGAGATATTATTATGGACCATAACAACAGTAATTTCTCTCTTACTCAAAGCAGGGTGTGTTTACATGTGATTTAGGATAACAGATCCTTTTCCATTTTTGTCGGACAGACAAGAAAGAGCTGGTTCCCATTGTGGTTCCAGGAGGGGGGAAAAAGACTGAAAAAACAAGCTCCTTTCAGGAGAAAAGCCTGAATTTATTGACCATCTAACAAACCTTTGAAATCGTCTTTGTCTCCCTCTCCCTCTCTCCCTCTCTCTCTCCCTCTCCCCCCCCCTCCTTCCATGTTCCCTCTTCTGGTTATTATTCTTAAGTTCTGGACTTCTGGAATGAAACCCAACTGGAGCTAGATCTGGCAGAGACCACTGTGCTGGTGGAGGGAAAGGGACAGGAGGAGGAGGGGGTGAGGGTGAGGGTGAAGAGGGGGTGAGGGTGGAGGAAAGGGTGAGGAATGAGGTGAGGGTGGAGGAAGGATACATACCTGACCACCCTCTCCTCACCCACTCCTCACTCACTCCTCACTCACTCACTCACTCCTCACTCACTCCTCACCCACTCCTCACTCACTCCTCACCCACTCCTCACCCACTCCTCACTCACTCCTCACCCACTCCTCACCCACTCCTCACTCACTCCTCACTCACTCCTCACCCACTCCTCACCCACTCCTCACTCACTCCTCACTCACTCCTCACCCACTCCTCACTCACTCCTCACCCACTCCTCACCCACTCCTAACTCACTCCTCGCCCACTCCTCCTCGTTTCTCACCTTCTCCTCACCTCCTCCTCATTCCTCACCGTCTGTTCCGTTCTCACCCGCTCCACACAACCCCCTACCCTCTTCGCCAACACCCATAATACCCTCTCTCCCATCCACACCTGCTCAGCTATACTACCTTCCCCTCCCTCCCTCCCTCCCTCCCTCCCTCCCCCCTCCTTCCTTCCCTCCTCCCTCCCTCCAACCCCACCACAGCCTCCCCACACGCCCAAGACAGACAGTAAATGCAGCCCTACAGCAGGTCTGAGGTCTAGGAAGAGAAGGAGGGGAGAAGGAGGAGCAGCAGGGGAGAGGGAGGAGTAGAGAGGAGAGGGAGGACTGGGAGGAGGAGAGGGAGGACTGAGAGGAGCAGGAGGGGAGAGGGAGGAGTAGAGGGGAGAGGGAGGAGCAGGAGAGGAGAGGGAGGAGTGGGAGGAGGAGAGGGAGGACTGGGAGGAGGAGAGAGGGGAGCGGGAGGAGGAGAGGGGAGAGGGAGGAGTGGGAGGAGTAGAGGGGAGAGGGAGGAGTGGGAGGGGAGGAGGGGAGAGGGTGGAGCGTGAGGGGGAGAGGTGGGAGGAGTGGGAGGGAGGGAGGAGAGGGAGGGAGGAAGACCTAGGAAACTATGTGTGTACGTGCTGCAGGAAAAGGTCTCAGTAACATGCTTGTGTGTATTTGAGTTTTATGTGAACGTGTGCTGGTGTGTGTTTATGTGAACGTGTGCTGGTGTGTGTTTATGTGTGTGTGTGTGTGTGTGTGTGCGTACAAGTGTGTGTTTTTATGAGTGTGTGTGTACAAGTGTGTGTGTGAGTGTTTATGAGTGTGTGTGAGTACGAGTGTGTGTGTTTATGAGTGTGTGTATGAGTGTGTGTGTGTGTGTGAGTACGAGTGTGTGTGTGTGTGTTTATGAGTGTGTGTGGGGGGGTCACAATGTACAGTTGTACTTTAGATCAGCAGCATACAGTAAACACATCAAGCAGAGCAGAGCAGACTGTCCAAGACAAACAAACACAAGCATAAAACACTGTTCTACTGAACCGAGAGTGTCAGACTGGCTCTCTGGCTCTCTGTCTCTCTCTCTGTGTCTCTCTCTCTGTCTCTGGCTCTCTGTCTCTGTCTCTCTCTCTGTGTCTCTCTGTCTCTCTCTCTGTGTCTCTCTCTCTGTCTCTCTCTCTCTCTCTGTGTCTCTCTCTCTGTCTCTCTCTCTGTCCCTCACACACACACACGGTGAGTATGTCTGCTTGTCTGATTCTGTGAACAGGTGTCTTTCATGCAGGTGATTAGTTAGAACAGGAGTCTTCAAGTCAGGTAACAAGTTGATCTTGAGTTGGTCTAACTAGTCTGTGAAAGCCAGACCTCCTAACGCATACTAGGGGATCAAATACTTTTTACCTAAATGAAAAACCAATCAATTAATATATATTCTTAAACATTATTTTCTGGATTTTCTTTTTGATACTCTGTCTCTCCATGTTAGAATACATTTAGCATTAAAAGTATAGAATGATCATGTCTTTATTAAAACCAACTAAATGAGCAAGGGATCTAATACTTGTTACTCTCACTGTACATGCGAGGAACATGGTGGAAACCTGGTTCGGATGGGAGAGAGGAATGTGGACTGATGTTTCAACATACACACTCTAAACCAAGTCAGACCTAGATGCTCTTTCCCTCCCTCCCTCCCCCCTTCCTCCCTCCCCCTGCCTCCCTCCCCTCTCTCCCTCCTCCCCTCCCCAGACGTGATGGTAATCCCAGTTCTGAGCAAGAGTCTTTTATGTCCTGGGAAGAGCTGGGCTGGGTGAAGCCTGCCTGTTCACTAGAGACACAGCTCCCCAGACAACCACTCTCTCTCTCTCTGCTTCTCTCTCCCTCTGCTTCTCTCTCTCTGCTTCTCTCTCTCTCTGCTTCTCTCTCTCTCTGCTTCTCTCTGTCTCTCTGTCTCTCTCTGCTTCTCTCTCTCTCTGCTTCTCTCTCTCTCTGCTTCTCTCTGTCTCTGTCTCTCTCTCTGCTTCTCTCTCTCTCTGCTTCTCTCTCTCTGCTTCTCTCTCTCTGCTTCTCTCTCTCTGCTTCTCTCTCTCTGCTTCTCTCTGTCTCTCTCTCTCTGCTTCTCTCTCTCTCTCTGCTTCTCTCTCTCTCTCTCTGCTTCTCTCTCTCTCTGCTTCTCTCTGTCTCTCTCTCTCTGCTTCTCTCTCTCTCTCTCTCTGCTTCTCTCTGTCTCTCTCTCTGCTTCTTTCTCTCTCTGTCTCTCTCTGTCTCTCTGCTCTGTTTCTCTCTGTCTGACTTCCTCTCTCCTTCCCTCCCTCTCTTCCCTCTCTCGCTTTCTCTCTTTCTTCCTCTCTTTCTTCCTCTCTCTCTCTCTCTCTCTCTCTCCCTCTCTTACTTCCTCTCTCTTTCTTTCTCTTTCTCTTTCTTCATCTCTCTTTCTTCCTCTCTCTCTCTCTCTCTCTCTCTCTCTTTCTTCCTCTCTCTCTCTGCTGCTCCTCCACACACAGGCACACATAGCCTGTCTTCAGCGTTGAATGAACTTACTTATACTCGACATGCACACGCATACCTCTGCACGCGCACGTACACAAACACACACGCGCGCACACCAATCCAGAACTCCATCTACAGCTTTAATGACTCTAAAGGTTTAATACACTTGTTAAAAGGCAACAAAGTGAGTCATATTCTCAGAGCGTCAGAATGGAACAAGGCTTCTCTCAGAGTAGCTTTCCTTGCCGGTCGCTGTGGAAACATGATGCAACGAGTCTGATGGCAGTTCTGTGCTGGGAAAGTCATTTTCTGGAACATTTGTTCCCTTGTGATTAAATCCATATTCCTCGCCTGTGCCCAAGAGGCCCCACATGCCCATGAATCGGGTGTTATGATTGGCTTGGAAACAGAGAGAAGGTAAATAAAGTAGGTGTTATGATTGGCCAGGGGAGAGGGGGAGTGGAGGGGGGGGGGAGTGTACACTGGAGAGAAACAGGTGTTTCATTGGCTAAGATGGATGTGGCCATAGTCAGGAGAGTTTTGATTGGCTGGAGAAGACAGAAGCTCATGGCGAAGGACACTGCTGTTGCCGGGGGCGATCGTCAAGGAGACTAGGAGGAGCAGGAGGAGGAGAGGGAGGAGGGAGAGGGAGGAGGAGAAAGATTGAGGAGAGTGTGGGAGCGGGGAGAAGGAAGAGAGGGAGGAAAGGGATGATGAGGAGGATGAGGAGGAGAAGACGGAGGAAGAGGAGGACGAGGAGGACAAAGAGAGGGAGAAGAGGGAAGAGGAGGAGGAGGTGGAGGAGAAAGAGGAGAGAGAGAAGGCAAGGCCCAACTGAATCAGACTCATTTGAACTACAGTCTGCAAACCTGCTCCTGTTCCATTTAGACTGGCAGAGGCCCAATACACACAACACACTAACACACTACCACTCTAACACACACTAACACACACTCACTAACACACACAACACACTAACACACTACCACACTACCACACACACTCACTAACACACACAACACACTAACACACTAACACACTAACACACTCTAACACACACCCACTAACACACACAACACACTAACACACTACCACACTAACACACACTAACACACACTCACTAACACACACAACACACTAACACACCAACACACTAACACACTCTAACACACACAACACACTAACACACACTAACACACACTCACTAACACACACAACGCACACTCACTAACACACACAACACACACTCACTAATACACACTCACTAACACACACAACACACACTCACTAACACATACAATGCACACTCAGTAACACACTCTCTCTCACACACACATGCTCTCTTCTCCCACACACACACACACACACATGCTCTCTCAAACACACACACTCTCTCCCACACACATGCTCTCCCACACACACACACTCTCCCATACACACTCTCTCCCACACACATGCGCACACACGCATGTTCTCCCACACACATGCCCCCCCCCACACACACGCACATGCTCTCCCACACACACACACACACACACACACTCTCTCCCACACACATGCTCCCCCCCTCCCACACACACACATGCTCTCCCACACACACACACACATACACACACACACACACATGCTCTTCCACACACACACACACACACACATGCTCTCCCACACACACACACACATGCTCT
>BROE01000015.1:9186813-9198789 GCA_036571765.1 Plecoglossus altivelis
ACCTTCTAAAAGAGCTCACCTCACACGCGACACGTGAACACACAGCCAGAAGAGCTTGCGTCCGATTGGTCCTCACGGGGCCAATCGGCACCTCTGAGGCGTGACGAGCCGACGCTGTTCGCAGACGCGTGACCTCTGACCCCGGGGTCAGCGGGTCACTAGATCAGTGGAGCATTTGATTCATGAGACAGAGCGGCACAACGTTTCCTCTGTCTGCTAAATACCCTCCTTCCCTTCCTCCTCCTTCTCCTTCTCCTCCTCTTCCAGGGCTGTTAAACTATAACTATATGAACTTGAACATCAGGAGGAAACTACCTCTCTCCCTCCATCCAGACAGTATGGTCAAGGCCTAACAGCACAGACTGTGTGCAGCAGGAGACAGTATGGTCAAGGCCTAACAGCACAGACTGTGTGCAGCTGGAGACAGTATGGCCAAGGCCTAACAGCACAGACTGTGTGCAGCTGGAGACAGTATGGTCAAGGCCTAACAGCACAGACTGTGTGCAGCAGGAGACAGTATGGTCAAGGCCTAACAGCACAGACTGTGTGCAGCAGGAGACAGTATGGTCAAGGCCTAACAGCACAGACTGTGTGCAGCTGGAGACAGTATGGTCAAGGCCTAACAGCACAGACTGTGTGCAGCAGGAGACAGTATGGTCAAGGCCTAACAGCACAGACTGTGTGCAGCAGGAGACAGTATGGTCAAGGCCTAACAGCACAGACTGTGTGCAGCAGGAGACAGTATGGTCAAGGCCTAACAGCACAGACTGTGTGCAGCAGGAGACAGTATGATCAAGCCTGTGTCAGCTTGTTCTACACTCTACCTCCTCAGCGAGAGAGAGATGGAGAGAAAGAGAGCTAAGCACAGCCAAGGAGATAACATCCAGATAGAGAGAGAGATATACAGGGAGAGATACAGCGAGAGAGAGAGGTGGAGAGAGAGAGTTAAGGACAGCCAAGGAGATAACATCCAGATAGAGAGAGATACAGGGAGAGATACAGGGAGGAGACTGGACAAAGGGAGACTGGAGAGAATGGAAATGAGTCTATGGAGGAGTCATTACACAGAGATAGCCTTGTCCTCGATGACTCACTCCTTAGTGACTGTTTGTTAAATATATGTTATAAGGGAAAATGGGTCCAAGAACGAAAACAAACAAATCGTTTCATTGCATTGATTAGTCCTAACCAAGTCCAACAAGATCCAGTATTGACTTTCCGTTGTGTATGCATTACTGTGTGTGTCCTGTTTATGCCCGTGTGTGTGTGTGTGTGTGTGTGTATGAGAGAGAGCTACATGAGTGTGTGTGTGTGTGTTATATCTAAGGCCTCTCCTTTAGTTTCAAACAAACAGGAAGTCTGAGAACATGTCTTCCTGTTGAGAGGCACAGAGGGACCCCTGGTACACGTGTGTGTGTGTGTATGTGTGTGTATGTAAGAGAGCTACATGAGAGTGTGTGTGAGTGTGTGTGTGTGAGTGTGTGTGTGTGTGTGTGTGTGTGTGTGTGTGTATGAGAGAGAGAGCTATGTGAGTGTGCGTGTGTGTGTGTGTGTGTGTGAGTGAGTGTGTGCGTGCATGCGTGTGAGTGTGTGTGTGTGAGTGCGTGCGTGCATGCGTGTGAGTGTGTGTGTGTTTGCGTGTGTGTGAGAGAGAGAGAGCTACGTGTGTGTGTGCTGTCTCCTAACCTAGGTTAACATCTCTCCCACCGATGCAAGCTAGCTACACCTACACTCAAACAGCCATGATGCTAGCTAGCTGGCTAGCTCCAATTACACTCACACAGCCATGATGCTAGCTAGCTCCACCTGCACTCACACAGCCATGATGCTAGCTAACTAGCTAGCTAGCTCCAATTACACTCACACAGCCATGATGCTAGCTAGCTAGCTAGCTCCACCTGCACTCACACAGCCATGATGCTAGCTAGCTCCACCTGCACTCACACAGCCATGATGCTAGCTAGCTAGCTAGCTCCACCTACACTCACACAGCCATGATGCTAGCTAGCTAGCTCCACCTACACTCACACAGCCATGACAGACACAAACTACCACATTAGATCACAGCAGGAATGTTTGAGCACTCAGATCTGAAGGAGACTTCAGTCATTCCCAGAGAACACTGTATCTTGAAGCTTAACACCAGCTGCTGAGGAAGAGAGATGTATAAACACACGCTCAAACTCCTTGTCTTATCAGATAGTGGCAATACCATAACCATCCTAAATGATGTCATTTTTACACCCCTGCGCACGCACTAACTCACCCACACACACACACACGCACTACACGGCTCACAAACACACACCCACACACACTCACCCCCACACACAGACTTACAACACCTACCCACATGCTCACAAAGACACACTCACGCACCCAAACACCCATCCACCCACTCACCTGCCCCCCGCACACACACCCACTCAACCCAAACACACCAAGACAGACACACACACAAACAAAAACACACACACACACCTCCTCCCTCCCCCTACACGCACACCCACTACCCACCTCCACACCCCTCCTCCCTACACGCACACCCACACACACCATCGCAACCCTCTGCCTCCCTGGGCACAGCAGAGGGAAAGACACACATCTGGAATGTTCTGTTGACTAGAGAAACACTTGGATCTTTACCTCGGGGGGCCGGCTGATCGTTCGAATACATATGCAGGTGTATTCTGTACGCCTTGTTCTCTCTCTCTGTGAGTGCGCCCATCTCCAGGTCGTGTGTGCGGGTCATCTAGCTGAGTTTAATAATGCCGCAGTACTGGTTGATAAGAGACAAAGACCCAGTTGTTGTTGCGTAAGCATCAGGTGTGTTCGTCTGTCCGCTCTGCTCTGCAGCACACAGGCTGCAGCAGATGGTCTCAGGTACAGGAAGTTGTTGAATAAACACGCAGGGACGCTTAACAGCCGCTTGGTTTGCAGGCAGCTGCTACGACTACGGACCCCCAGTGCTATTTCTGACTTATCCCAGGACCAGGGACCTGCCTGGCTGGGGCAGGATGAAGAGGTGGACCTGGGACCAGGGGACTGGGGATAGGGCAGGGGCTGGGGATAGGGCAGGGGCTGGGGTTGGGGCTGGGGGAGGGGTTGGGGCAGGGACTGGGGCTAGGGTTGGGCCAGGGGCTGGGGCAGGGGATAGGTCAGAGGCTGGGGTAGGGTATAGGGCAGGGGTTGGGCTAGGGGCAGGGACTGGGCCAGGGGATAGGCCAGGGGCAGGACGGAGGGCTGGACAGATGAGTACAAACACACACACCCAACACAGACACACACACACACACTCATACTTAAATGCATGAACATCCAACAATATCCAAACAAGGCAGCAGAGCTGTAACATAACCAGGATGTTCTGTGGGTTCATTCAGTTGCACCTGTTCACCAAGCCCACTGAGATCCAGCATCTTTACTGGACCAGCAGGAACATACTGGGTCAACATGTACAGAACAAGTTGAATGGTTTCTATAACAGTTCAATTGAGAGGCGCTCTCGTGTACAGAGTCACAAAGTTAGTCACAACTGTTACAGGGGAAGAGAGGGAGAGGGAGAGAAGGGATGGAGGGCGGGGAGAGAGGGGGGAGAAGAGATGAGAAGAAATGGGGAGGAGAGATGGGGAGGAAAGGAGAGATGAGAGAGGGAAAGAGAGAGGTGGAGAGGGAGAGGGGGGAGAGAGGAGGATAATGAAGGAGAGAGAGAGGGGGATATGGGAGAGGAGAGAGAGGGGAGAGGGAGAGAGAGGGAGAGGAGAGGGGAATGAGAGGGAAGAGGGAGAGAGAGAGAGAGAGAGAGATTAGGAGGGAAAGTGAGAGAGAGAGAGAAGGAGGAAGTGAAGAGAGACAGAGAGGAAGAAGAGAGAGGAGAGGAGGGAAGTGAGAGAGAGAGGAGAGAGAGAGGAGGGACAGTGAGAGAGAGAGATGAGAGAAGGGGAGAGAGGAGAGGAGAGAGAGGAGAGAGAGAGAGGAGAGAGAGAGACGAGAGAGAGAAGGAGGGATAGAGGGGGAGAGAGAGAGGGAAGAGAGAGAGAGGAAGTGAGAGGGGGGAGAGAGAGAGGGAGAGAGAGAGAGAAGGGAAGTGAGAGAGAGAGAGAGAGAGAAGAGAGAGAAAGTGAAGAAAGAGAGAGAAAGAGGCTTGTTTTCTTGGTGTTGAGTTTCTGCCTGACAGTTGGAACACTCCGACGGGCCTCAGTGTAAGGTCGCTGGAATCCTCCTGCTGTGATTGGCTGAGGAGGCGATGTCCAAGACAGGGAGGGCGATCAGATTATGGTGGCTCTGGAGGAGGCGGTGGAGGGAGGGATTCCAGGCCGTCTACTTCTGAAGTTTGTTCAACCCAAAAATCGGACCGAAATATCTTTCCTGCTGACTCAGCAAGGCCTGACTAAACATGACCGCACATCTGGACACGAACTGAGTGAGCAAACCTGTTTGACTTTCTCTTGTCCTCCCCAAACCCTCCCCTCTCTCACCTCTTCCCCTGCCCCTCTGTCTTCCCCCCCTCTCCCAGTCCCCTTCTCTCCCCTCCCCTCTGTCTCCGCTCCCCGTCTCTATCCCTTTCTCTCCTCATCCTCTCTGTCTCCTCCCCTCTCCCATCTCCTCTCCTCTCCCTCCCTCAGTCTCCCCCTCTCCCCCCCCCTCTCTCTCTCCCTCCTCTCTCTCCCTCGCTGGCTCTCGGCTTTCTTTTCTCCCTCGCTCTCATGTTGACTAGATCACATGGTCACGTCAGTCAATTAGCTCAATGTCAGTCGCTGTAATGGCCTGGTGGACATGATGGCCCTGTGGCGTTTGCTGCGCTCTGTCGCACACACTGGCTCCAGTCAACGCAGAGCACATCCACGCCCTGTGTGTGTGTGTGTGTGTGTGTGTGTGTGTGTGTGTGTGTGTGTGTTTGTGTGTGAGAATGTGTATGTGAATCTGTGTGTGTGCATGAAAGGTTAGCATTCTGCCACAGTTCCCCTGCTCTCAGTCCCCATGTCCCCACAGCACTCAGCAGAAGGGTGGGGGAGGGATGGGGGAGGGGGAAGGGAGGGAGGGATGATGGGAGGATTGGGGGAAGGATGATGGATTGGGAGGGAGAGAGGGGTGGGTATGGATGGATGGATGGGGGAGGGATGGATGGATGGGGAGGGATGGATGGATGGGGAGGGATGGATGGATGGGGAGGGGATGGAGGATGATGTGAGGAGGGTGGGTGAGAAGGGGCTGGGTGGTACTGGATGGCTGGTTCTGTTCTAGTCTGCCTGGTTCTGTTGCACCTGGTTCTGTTCTAGCAGCAGCACAGCATGATAAGCAGACGTCTCAAGGCAGAAGGATCCAAACAAGACATTTCCACCGCATAGGAAACTGGCTCCAAGCACCACCCCCCATGTTCACGCACTTGCCCCATCTAACCTGTCGACCACCAAACCCCAGAGAAAGGGGAACGAGCACCGTTGAAAATTTAGAGCAACACACGGGCGGCCCCTAAAATCGATCACATGTGGAAGCCGAAGCGCTACGTTGAAAATACGGTTTTGTGTGGATTTCTATTTTCAGCGAGTCAGATGGTGTAATGCTATGGGCCGCCTGTGGGGGCGTTTTCTAACAATCGTGAAAGTGAAATCTAATTAGAGACGAGACACGAGATGTGTGCACCACTGGGTGTCCCAGCTGCGCATGCCTTACTCATTGAGTGCAACAAAGCATAAGTAAGCATGTATCATGCATGGTTGGTACATGAATGTGTGTAAATAAATGCCCTTGAATGCAAATCCACTCGCCTGAACCAATGTTTGTGACTGGTTTAGCACAAGGGGAACCAGAGGTAATAACAGAGACAGTGTACCCGGTAATTGGCTCGCAAAACGCCGAGACTTCCGTATACCATTTAGAGGGGTAACATTTTGTGAAAAGTGATCGTTTGGATGATAGACCCAAGAGGAAGCAGGTTGTGCTGACGAACACACTAGAAAATATTTAGAAGCCAGGAAGGCCCGCGCCGAGATGAAAATAGAGGAGGGGAGGAGGCAAAGAGAGACACAAACAAACAGTGGGCCTGGGGAATAGACGCAATCAGCCAGTCAGTCAGCTAATGACTACTGCCATGGACAGAAAGAGAAGGAGCCTCACTGAGAAACAGAATAAGTGGGACCGGGGCAACCACGCGTAGAGGAAGGGCCTTCAGGCTTGCGTTAGGCTGAGAGAGAGGGAGGGAGCAACCATGAGCAAAGTGGGTGAGGGGGGGGCGGGTCTGGAACACATCACCAATGAAAAGCTTCTTTAGTCAGAACATTCAGACAAGGCGAGGGATAAATATTTCACTTTGCAGGGAGACATGACAAGCTCTTGTCTCTTGTGATACAGTCACAGACACACGCAGGATCCACACACACGACATACAAGAGGAGCCACACCTACTGTAAAATAGACAAGGCTGGTCGGGTGGAGATGTAGAGTAGAGTGAAAGTCAGGTAGAAAAAGAGATGGGAGGAGGAGGTCCCACAGCTTAATAGCCCCCAATAAGAGGTGCATCCTCTATCTATTACAGGAAGATGGCAGGCCTCTAAGGTCAGCTGCACCAATAATGAGGCCAGGACCTTTGTGCACAGCAAATGCTAATGCTGGCTGCTTTTGGTTCCTTGTGTCACAAAATTGTCTATCTTTGCTCAGTAATGAAAAAAGTTTTTCATGCGTTTCTTTTGCCTTGATCCTTTTACGGGCACATTTCTTAAGTAAGAAGGACGGTGGCTGGGGTTGTCCTTTGAGGCAAGTATTACCCAAGTATAACTGTTGTGCTAATGTTCGCTTTTGAGGCAGCGTACCAGCAATTAGCCTGTAGTCCCTGCCCCCCAACAGTAACACTAACTCGTATGCTAATATGATTAGCCCCAGGGTCAGAGAACAGTGCAGGACACTGCTAGCAGACAGACCAGGCTAGCAGGCAGTTAGTCAGGCATGCCAGAAAGCAAGCTAAGAGCAGGCTTCGAGTTAAGACTTTCTTCTTTAAGGGAGACGAAGACAGAAAAGGAGAACGCATCGGACCAGAGAAAATGTGTGTGCGTGTGATGTGGTGAGTCACTTCATGTCTGAGTTGTCTGTGCTTGCGACACCTAGTACTATCTTTGTGCATGATGCATGTAATAATAAGTTCACATGTTAGATCCAATGTTGAACCCTTATTGACCGAAGGACACTCCCCAAGGCGATATGACAGCCAGTGATAGGGAACCTGACACGCAGAAACACACTCATACACACAGAGTGGGACACAGTATAGTCAGAAAATACACAACACAGTTATAAACCTCTGTCCAAAATGAACTACCTACCTACAGCACAGTTTCTTATTTACATCTAAGTGCCCTGGCATGAGCGTGTGCGTATGCAGTAAACGTCTATGAGCTAACCGTCTTAAAACTTGCTAAGAGGAGGAACTAATCAAAAAGAATCTATTAGGAAATCTATTAACCCACCAATGGCTAATCCGATAAACCCAATTCCGAAGATTATCACTGGAACCAATCATTTTCTTACATCTGCAAAAGTATCATCCTCATTCTTTACAGTAGATTAGAAAATAAAAACTGTATACATATGTTTAAATATGACAACCGCAGTTCAACATTAATTTAGACTAATAATGTTATCTACTAACGATTTAGGATCTTGTGTTGAACAAATGGATTGATGGCTAGGATGTTAAAGAGATCATGTTTTAATATTGTGTTTGTGTGCACACCAGTCATTAAGTGATGAGTAGAAGTGTGCCCCGTGTTGATGAGTGTGCCATGGCAACTCTGACCATGGCTCTATCGGTTGAATGGATGCTCCTTCACCTGCTCTGTGTCAGTCGAGAAGTTGAAGGGCTATGCCAGGTCAGAAAGTCCAGCCGTCTCTGTATACCACTTACATGCATCCTTTGGCAGTGTTAAGTGAACCATACACTACTATGCCTTCTCGGATGATTCAACATACGCTTGATCCAATGAGTCGCGAGTGCAAGGAAAAATATCTAACAAGGAACTCCCCTTTGACTAATCCCAAAACGAACCAACCCATAACACAACGACCAACCATTACCTTTGTGAACCTTCACACCCCCCAGAACGCACAACCCAATCACCCCAATCCCCCACCCCACAATACAACCACCTCATCGGACGCAGAGTAGCTATTTTTATATACAGTTAGTAAGAAATAAGCATAATAAAAAATATGCCAGAAAGATGGGTGGTCTGATCTTAATAGCAGTATAACAAGGAATATAAATTAATATAACCGATACACCCCTCCTCTTCATCCTCTAAAATTCCTACACTAAAAATCTCTAAAAAATCCTCCCTTTCCTTTCTAAACCTCAACCCTATCTTCTCTCCTCCTGTCGTCTGCTTCCCTCCCTTCTTACTCTCTCTCCCTTCTCTCCCACCCATCCTTCCTTCCTTCCTCCCCTCCTCCCTTCTTCTCTCCCCCCCTCCTCTCCCCTTCCCTCCTTCAGTCCTCTTCTCTGCTGCCCCGCTTCCTCCGTCTTCTTCTCTCCTCCTCCCCCCTCCTCGCTCCCCCTTCCCGCCCCTTCAGTCCTCTCTTCCTCTGCTTCCTCCCTCCACAGCTCCCTCCCACTCCTTCGCTGTGTGCGTGTGATGACCTAGACCTCCCATTCCACCAGTCACGCGTGTGTGTGTCGTGTCCCTTCCTCCAGGGGTGTGTGGTATGAGTGTTCAGAGCACAGGAAGGGACATAATTCGCTTCCAGCAGAGGGATCAGTGAGGTCATGTGGTGGGGTAGGGGAGGAGGCAGAGGTGAGGGAGGGGGCAGACTCCTGCCCCCCCTCCCCTCTCTCTTTCTCTCACATACACACACACCTTCCTAACACACACACATCCTCATCCTCACATACATATACACTCTTTCACACACACTTACACACAGGCCAGCGAGCAAACAAGAACACAACACACTCAAAGTCAAAGGGACACACTCCAGTAGGTGGGTGGAATATGAAAATGTTCTAAACCCACTGTGGCTCTGGTGCTGTCTGTGTAAAATGATATGATGTTGAGTGTGGAGTACAAAGCTCCAACAGAACATTCTAAAACCTTTCTCTGCTCTATTGATACAGAGTAACGCTCCAATAGAACATTCTAGAACCTTTCTCTGCTACATTGAGACAGAGTAACGCTCCAATAGAACATTCTAGAACCCCCTCTTGCCCCAGTGAGACAGAAGAATGCTCCGCTAGAACATTCTGGAACCTCTCTCTGTGCCAGCGAAGAGATTCGAGCAAAAAGGTTTGATGGTGAAATATTCTTCAGTCACAATGCTGTTCTCAGTGCAGAAACTTAATAACACAATTCCCTTGGTTTCCTATTTGGCTGGATTTCAAACAAGGATGA
This sequence comes from Plecoglossus altivelis, assembly GCA_036571765.1. Classification (NCBI taxonomy): domain Eukaryota; kingdom Metazoa; phylum Chordata; class Actinopteri; order Osmeriformes; family Plecoglossidae; genus Plecoglossus; species Plecoglossus altivelis. Next base: position 9,196,191 of record BROE01000015.1, read on the forward strand.
TGAGTATTAGTGAAGAACGGTTGTTTACTGAGAGAAGGAGGGGGGGGGTGGAATATGATGTTTTTGCTGGCAGTCTGACAAAGATTGAGATGTGAGAACCAAATGTTTTCAATCCACAGCTCAGACCAAACCCACTAACCCAGGCCAAGCCAGGCCAACTCCACTAACATTAGCATGGCCTTAAAATGTATTGCATTATTTATATTTTTAGAGTTGTTGTTGTTCACAGTTAAGTAAGCACCTTAAGGTTGCACGCACGCGAGCCAAGCACAGCAGACTCGCATTGTTCCGGAAGAAAATAAAAAAATCAATCAATAAATCACAGAAAGGGTGTTCTTCTTCTTCTGCTGTGTAGTCCTGTGGAAACCCCTGACTCCTCTGCTGTCTGGCTCCAGATGGTCAACACAACCACTTCAGATTCCAGTCATGTTACAAGGAAATGAGGAAAAACCAAAGGAGAAAAAAAAGGCCAGTCAACGAACGACATTCCTATAAATCAGGAGCGTAACTATATTTAGGTTCCCCTTCCAACCGCTGTCCTTAAGAGCAAGGTCGTGACTCAGGACTGGGGAGGGAGGAGAGGGAGGAGAGGGAGGAGAGGGAGGGGAGGGAGGGGAGGGAGGGAGGCGAGGGATAAGAGGGATGAGAGGGAGGAGAGGGAGGGGAGTGAGGCGAGGGAGGAGAGGGATAAGAGGGAGGAGAGAGAGGCATCCAAAAGGTGAATGTGCTGCCTGTTGCCCCCCACCTCTCCTCCTCCGCTCCTCCCATCTTCTCCTCTCTCCTCCTTCTCTCCTCCTCATCCCCATCTCAAGGAGAGGAGAAGGGGATGGGAGGAGAGGGGGAAGGAAGGATTGGGAGAGGAGGGAGGGGAGGAGCAGAGGAAGAGGACGGAAGGGGAGGGGAGGGGAGAGGAGGAGTACAGACAGGTGGAGCCTCCTTACATCTGATGAACATGTTTATCAGATGTAAGGAGGCTCCTGGAGAGACACTCCTTGTGAGACACAACCTGTATTGGCCTCTGTGAGGTTCAGGGCAGGACTCACTCACTCACACACACACGCACGCACGCACACACACACACACACACGCGCGCGCGCGCACACACACGCGCACACACACATGCGCGCACACATACACAGTCCAGGTCTCTCTCTCACACACACACACACACACACACACACACACACACACTCATACCAGCTCCCACACACGCACACACACACATACACACACACACACACACACACACTCATACCAGCTCCCACAGACGCATATCTGGGTTAAGATGTACAGTTATCATTCATATTCATGTTGTTCATTAGTTTACCCAGAATCCCTGCTGAGCCTAGTATTACCATACTGTACAGTGAATTAAGCCCTCCAGAATGAGATGTTGGTTATTCATGTTTAATTGATGAAATGAAGAGCAGTTTTCAGATGTAGTCTTCAACACGTGATGTAAATCTCACTCCAGTTCCAAGGTTATCTCCCACAGGAATATGAGAGTACGTGAGAGAATCCAAATTACTTCATATATTTTTGAACATTTTTCATCTCTGGTTTCTCTGTCCTCTGGTTTTTCCCGTCGGTTCAAGATATGTGATCAGCTGAAATGACGCTTTTATCGAAGTGAATCGATGCTTCACGTTGAGGAGGACAAGGGGGATTCAGGGACCGAGGTGGTGGGCAGTCCGAAAACTGAGAGAACCAAGTTATCACTAAGTCCATCATACACGTCCCACTTACCTGCGATTCACGTGTCGTGTTTTTTCAAACGTAATATCGATTTGATCCAGCCCCTGTCAAAGCGTGTGCTTTCTAACCGTTTCATCATGTCAGCTCTCTCTGAGGTCCTGAGAGCTGCCAGTCTCCGTGAGCTCAGGGAGACAACTTCAAAACAAGCGTAGTCACGGAAACTGCAGCGACACACGTTTACAAGCAAGCAGGTCGACTTAAGTTTGAACCCCACAGGACGGAAGATAGACACCAGATGGGTTGGTTTAGGAGACGTATGAACAGCCTCTACAGACTGCAGACTGTGGCCAGTGTTCTGGCTAACATCAAGAGAAACGAGGACTTGAAACTACACCAACTGCAAACTTTACACGGCATTTCTTTAAACCAAACACATTTTCAGATCAAGAGTACATCTCTCCTTCCCCACTGCTGTCCTGTCGTATCAGGGAGTCTGATGGTAGATTTACAGCCTTGGTCCGGGACAAGGCTGCTTCCAATTAAAGGCTGGATCTTACCCAGGCCTGGCCCGGCCCGGCCCAGCGATTCTTAAACAACAGAGGCAGGGAATACGTAAACAACAGACCGAGAAAGTCCCCGGAATAGAGCTTTGTGGTTCCAGTAAAGCTTATTAGTACCTGCAAAGTACAAGAAAGACATTAGATTCATCCCTGGCTTAGATACGAACTGTTTAGAGTCATTGTCATGTCACTCAGCTTTGCAGCGCCCACCTACCCCGCTCCCCCTCACCTATTCGCCGCACGCGCTACTATACCTTGTTCACCGTTCGAATCCTACCCATCCCACCTGACCCCCCTTCCACCGCACGACCCTGCCCTCCACCCCAACCCCGCCCAGTCCACCA
>BROE01000015.1:9207413-9217618 GCA_036571765.1 Plecoglossus altivelis
GGAGAGGGGAGAGGAGGAGGCTGAAGCGCAGAGAGAGGAAGAGAAGGCTGTGAGAGGGAGAGAGAGCGTAAGAGGGAGAGGAAGAGAGGCTGTATAAGGAGAGAGGAAAAGAAGAGAGAGAGGAGAAGGCGAAGGAGTAGGATGGAGAGAGAGCTGTAGAGAGAAAGAAGAAGGGGAGAGGAGAGCTGAAGAGAGGAGACAGGAGAGGAGAGAAAAGGGGGGGGGGGAAAAAAGGAGGAGAGGCTGAAGAGAGGAGAGAGGAGAGGCTGTAGAGAGGAGAGGGGAGAGGAGAGGCTGAAGAGAGGAGAGGAGAGAGGAGAGCTGAGAGGAGGAAGAGAGGGCTGTAGAGTAGGAGAAGGGAGAGAAGGCTCGAAAGAGAGAAGAGGAACGCTGTAGAGCAGGATAGGGAAGAGCTGAGGAAGAAAGGAAGAGCAGAGCTGCAGAGATGAGAGCTTAAGAGAAGGGCTTAGAGGAGGAGAGGTGGTGAGCTGTAAGAGAAGAGAAGAGAGGCTGCAGACATGAGAGCTGTAGAAGAAGGCTGAGAAGAAGGGGTAGCTGTAATAGGAGAGGCTGTAGATAGGAGAGGCTGTAGATAGGAGAGTGCTGTGTTTGTGGACACAGGGAGAGTTCATGTGGATCACAAAGGCATTGCAGATCTCCACAGATCCCATCTTGATTTGTTTCCTCGTGAAGACCTTTAGATTTCCAGTAAACATGGAGGGAAGGCAGGGCACCCCCCCTCCACCACACACGAGAGCACACACAGCAGCAACAGGAGACACACACACACACACACAACACAACACACACGGGACGCGCGCCCGCGCACCGAGCGGGCGAGCACGGGAAGCGCGATGATAGGAGGCTGAACGCTCACACACACACACAGCTCAATAAAGCGCTTTTATTTCCACCATGAAAAACATGTCACTAGCGATGAGCTCAAAGAATGACATTTAAAACAGGCACAGGGATATTGAATTAGTTCCCCATGATAAACCGCCTGGGATCCTGTCACTCGTTCTGGTTAGGAGAGAGAGAGAGAGAGAGGGGGGGGAGAGAGAGAGATGGAGAGAGAGGGGGGAGAGTGGAAGAGAGACAGGGGAGAGAGAGAGGAGAGGAGGAGAAAAAAAAGAGAGAGAAATAAGGGGAGAGGGAGAGAGAGAGAAAGAGAGAGAGGGGAAGAGGGGGAGAGAGAGAGAGAAAGAGAGAAAGAGAGAGGCGAGAGAGAGGGGGGAGAAAGAGAGAGAGGAGAGAGAAAGACGGGGAGAGAGAAGGGTAGAAGGAGAGAGGGGGGGGAGAGGGAGAGAAGGGGGAAGGGAGAGAGAGAGAAAGAGAAAGAGAGAAAATGAGAGAGAGGAGAGGGAGAGAGAGAAAGAAAGACAGACAGAGCGAAAGAGATCCAGATTGATAGAGAAAGAAGTAGACAGACAGAAAAGAGAAAGAATGTATGTGCGACAGTGTGCTTAAGGAAGTGTGAATGTGTGTGTGCACCTTTATGTGTGTGTGTGTTTGGGGGGGGGAGGCCTGTGTGTGTGTTTGGGGGGGGAAGGCCTGTGCTTGTTAAATACATTCCTCCCCTCTTTGATTGGAGCAATGGAAGGTTCCAGGGCGTGTCTGGACCTGCACACTGGCTTGGATCACATTCAACAAGTATAACCAATCAAACAGGCCAATGTACACAATCCAACCCATCTAAAGGACACGTTAGGTTCAGGACGTTTTCCGAAATACGCCGCATGACAACTCTACTTTCGCTTCGAAACACAAGACGAGAGACGAGACAGTCTTCCGGTTACGGAATCCCTTTCCAGGGACACGACTTATTGGCTCAGTTCGCGCCGAAGACGTTGATTGGTCCATCTGCCGTAGCCCAGACCTGCCTGAGCGAATCACGTCTCAAGTTCCTGGTTGTATAACTAGTGAAGGGCGGACAATGATAGACGCCATAGGGCCCAGAGTGATGTCAGCCAACATTACTGTGTTAGCATGTGAAGTCTGGCCCCCAGTCAGCCTGACCGGCTGTAGGGCCAAACTGAATGGACAGGAAAGCCTCTCCTTGTTGCAGTATGACTACAGGAACACAATTCCCACGGGACACACAAGCACTCCAGTCTGGGATTCAAATGATGCCTGGGCATGCTACACACACATCATACACACAGGCTACACACTCACACACACATGCTACACACACATCATACACACAAGCTACACACCCACACACACATGCTACACACACACACCATACACACACACACACACATCATACACACAGGCTACACACACATCATACACACAGGCTACACACACATCATACACACAGGCTACACACACATCATACACACAGGCTACACACTCACACACACATGCTACACACACACCATACACACACACACACCATACACACATGCTACACACACGTCATACACACACGCTACACACACACCATACACACACACACACCATATACACACACACACCATACACACATGCTACACACACACACCATACACACAGGCTACACACTCACACACACATGCTACACACACACACACCATACATACACACACACACACACACACACATGCTACACACACACCATATAGACACACACACACACCACACACACAAACACTATACACACATGCTACACACACACACACACACACCATACACACATGCTACACACACACACGCTTCTCACACACACCATACACACATGCTACACACGCACATGCACATTCATATACATGAGAGAGACTGACAGAGAGACAGACAGAGAGAGAAACAGAGAGAGAGACAGAGAAACAGAGAGAGAGAGAGACAGACAGAGAGAGAAACAGAGAGAGAGACAGAGAAACAGAGAGAGAGACAGACAGAGAGAGAAACAGAGAGAGAGAGAGACAGAGAGAGACAGAGAGAGACAGAGAGAGAGAGACAGACAGAGAGAGAAACAGACAGAGAGAGACAGAGAGAGAGAAACAGAGAGAGAGAGAGAGATAGATCTAATTGACTTTAACAACCAAGCAGTGTGTTCCCTCCTTCAAAGGACAACTCAAACATCAGCCAATCAGCATCAACCTTAGCAGGGATCTGAGTGTGGGAGAGCAGGAGGATGAGAGGAGGAGGAGCAGGGGGAGGATGAGAGGAGGAGGAGCAGGATAATCAGGATGAGGAGGAGAGGAGCAGGGGGAGAGAGGGAGGAGAGCAGGGTGAAGGAGGATGAGAGGAGGGGGTGGAGGGGAGGAGAATGAGGAGGGTGAGGAGGGTGAGGATGATGGGAGGAGGGCAGGGGGAGGAATGAGAGGTAGGAGGGAGCAGTGGCACGAGGATGAGAGAGGAGGAGCAGGAGGATGAGAGGAGGGGTGGCAAGGGGAGGATGAGAGGAGGAGAGAATGGAGAGATGAAGGAGGAGAGCAGGGGAGATGAGAGAGGGGTGGAGGGAGATGAGAGGAGGAGGAGCAGGGGGAGGATGAGAGGAGGAGGAGCAGGAGGAGCAGAGGAGGTGGGAGGGGGAGGAATGAGCAGGAGGAGAGGGGGCGCAGGGAAGAGCAATGGACTCCTGAAGACCCTGCAGGAGAGAGAGGGAGAGAGGAGAAGATGAGAGGAGGTGGTACGCGAAGATGAAGAGGAGCGGCCGGAGGTGGAAGTGGGGGGTATGGGGAGAGGTGAGGAAGGGAGAGAGAGGGAAGGGGTGGAGGAGGGAGGGAGTGATAAGAGAGAGGGGTGGAGGAGAAAGAGAGATAGAGAAAAAGAAAGAGAAAGACAGAGAAAAAGAAAGAGAGAGAGAGGATGAGAGGGGGGAGAGAGAGGATAGAGGACCGTTACAGGATGGAGCAGCGGATGAGAGGGGTGGAGGAGAGATGAGAGAAGGGTGGTGGAGGGGGAGCGTTTTAATCACAGGAGGTATTGCATTATCCAGATGCGGACAGCTATATGACAAACCAGTCTTTACAGCGCATAAGCACTAAGAAAGCCAGTCTGAAGGCTCTTCTGTATGAAGGGAAGTGCTGGTCTAATGAAGGACATGACAGCGAGTGATAATGACACACCTACACTCTCCTCTCTCTCTCTCTCTCTCTCTCTCGCTCCAGACTCTCTCTCTCTCTCTCTCTCCTCTCATCTCTCTCTCATACATACTCTCTCTCTCTCTCTCTCTCTTCTCTCTCTCCTCTCTCTCCTCTCTCTCTCTCTCTCTCAGTCTCTCATACATCTAACTCTCTCCTCTCTCTCGTCTACTCTCTCTCTCTCTCTCTCTCTGTTCTCTCCATCTCTCTCCTCATCTCTGGTCTCTCTCTCTCTCTGTCTCTCTCTCTCTCTGTCTCTCTCTCTCTGTCTCTCTCTCTCTCTCTCTCTCTCTCTCTCTCACACACACACACACACACACTCTGTCTCTGTAACTCTCTCACTCACACGCACATACACACACACACACACACACTGTCTCTCTCTCTCACACACACACACACATACACTCTGTCTCTCTCTCTCTCTCACACACACACACACACACACACACACACACACTCTGTCTCTCTCTCACTATCTCTCTCAAACACACATACACACACAAACACACAACACACACACACACACAACACACACGCACACACACACACACACAAACACACACACACACTCTGTCTCTATCTCACTATCTCTCTCTCAAACACACATACACACACACACACACAAACACACACACACACACACACACACACAGCCCTGCTGCTTCTCTAATGAAAGGCTGAATAACACGATGTTAGCACACAAAACACCAACACTTCTTTTTCTACGGTGGCACAGAAAAGTCAGGGAGGCGGGCTCATTCCATTTGCATATACGAGTGATCCTCCAATCAGAGGAGCCGTGACCTCAGAGCCAATAGGCTGCACCGTCCAATCAGAGGACGGCTATTGTGTGGCGTTGCCAAGCAGTGTCCAAGCCCAAGGTCAAAGGTCTTTCATAAAAATAACAAGAATCTAATAAAATAAAAAAATCGCCCCCACAGAGACCCCTGTGATACCCTCAGTGGAGCCGCCTGTCTCCGTGGCAACTTGCGTAAATGTCAATCACCTTCCGACATCTAAGGAGCCTGTCTCTCTCTCTGTCTGTCTGTCTCACTGGTGTACTCGTCTCACCTCCTCTCGTCAAAGGCTGACAAAGCTCACTTCATCAACCCAGAGGAAACACCTCATCCAAACACACTCTGAACACACTCTGAATCTTCTCTAAGCGACTCTGAACACACTCTGAATCTTCTCTAAGCGACTCTGAACACACGTCCAGAATCTCCTCTAAACGACTCTGAACACAGGTCAAGAATCTTCTCTAAACTAATCTAAACACACTCTGAATCTTCTCTAAGCGACTCTGAACACACTCGGATTCTTCTCTAAACGAATCTAAACACACTCTGAATCTTCTCTAAGCGACTCTGAACACACTCTGAATCTTCTCTAAACGAATCTAAACACACTCTGAATCTTCTCTAAGCGACTCTGAACACACTCTGATTCTTCTCTAAACGAATCTAAACACACTCTGAATCTTCTCTAAGCGACTCCATCCAATGACACATCCAGACTCCATAATCTCTGCTTTATCTTCTGCTGTTTTCATGCAGTTTAACTGCTCTAACCACCAAGCTAAAACCAGCCCCTTTACAAAACTATCATAGGTTTCCATGGTGAACGTATTTAATAGCATCAATGCGGTTTACTAACAAGTGTTTGTGATTTACGTCCTCTTGTTGGCGTGCTCAGCTGGGACACGAGTGATGATGTCGTTGTTAACGCCGGCCTTGCCGTATCTCGCTGGGCTGTGATTGGTCAGGGACAGCCTGTCTCTCTGACGCTCCTGTTTGTTTTTCACTTGCAACGATGATCACAGTCGGACGTCTCCAACCACTCGCAATTACCTTACGCGCTCAGGACACACGTCCATAATACACACACACACAGTACACACACACACAGTACACACACAGTACACACACAGTACACACACACACACTACACACACACACACTTCACCCTCATCACTATTCATGAAAGAGCATTAGCGATCATCACACGCACACACCACAAGGGCACGCACACGCACACAGCATAAGGGCAAGCACACACACACACAAACACACACACACAGCATAAGGGCACGCACAAACTCACTCACTCACACTCACTCACACACACACTCACTCACACACACACAGCATAAGGGCACACTCACACACACACACACAGCATAAGGGCACACTCACACACACACACACAGCATAAGGGCACACACACACACACACACATCATCTCCTGGTCCCTCTCACAACTCAACACTCCAGTCTTGTCCGGAGGCTGTCCTCCCCTGAAGCGGTTTGTCCTCAAGGCCAGCCTCCAGCCTCCCCCCCTCCAGCCCCTCCCCCCCTCCAGCCTCCATGCCCCCCCAGGGCTGGGAGGACCTGACCCTGCCTCTCAGGCCACGCTGGGCCTGCCTGTCAGTGAGGGGAGGGGGGATCATCACATATGCTACTCAAGGTTCTCTCATCAAACATGGAGGAAAACATCAACTGAGAGCTTGACATCTGAGTAGCTGCCTCTCCTGCTATTTTCTTCTCTCTCTACCTCCTTCACTGTCCCCCCCCATCTTCCTCTCTCTCTCGCCCTCCCTCTCCCTCCCCCCTACCTTCCTCTCTCTCTCGCCCTCCCTCTCTCTCCCCCCTACCTTCCTCTCTCTCTCGCCCTGCCTCTCTTCCTCTCTCTCTCCCCCCCTATCTTCCTCTCTCTCTCCCCCTGCCTCCCTCATTACTTCTCTCTCCCTCTTGCCTCCCTCTCTCCACGCTCTCTCTCCCCCTGTCTCCCTCATTGCTTCTCTCTCCCCTGCCTCCATCTCTCTTTTCCCCTGCCTCCCTCTCCTTTCTTCTCTCTCTCCGGTGCCTCCCTTGCTCCCTCTCTCTCCGCCCTGCCTCCCTCTCCTTTCCTCTCTCTCCCCCCTGGCTCCCTCTCTCTGTCTCTCCTGAGGTATCCAGAGCACCCCAGAGGTTAGAAACCCAACCCTGAGCTGAAACCCCAGACCAGGCATGACCCACCACCAGGCCTCCCTGGAAGAGAGCAGGGTGTGTGTGTGTGTGTGTGTGTGTGTGTGTATGTGCGTGTGTCTGTCTGTGTGTGTGTGTGTGTCTGTGTGTGTGCACGCGTGTGTGTTTCTGTGTGTGTGGGTGTGTGTGTGAGAGCTTAGCTACCCCTGGGGTGCAGTACCAGCTTGTGTTCCATCAGTAGCCGCACAGTAGAACTGTACCTGTCTCACTGTACCTGTCTTACTGTACCTGTCTCACACACTGTACCTGTCTTACTGTACCTCTCAATGGTACACCTCTCAATGTGCCTGTCTCGCTGTACCTGTCTCGCTGTACCTGTCTTACTGTACCTGTCTCACACACTGTACCTGTCTCACACAATGTACCTGTCTCACACAATGTACCTGTCTCACATAGTGTACCTGTCTCACTGTACCTGTCTCACACAGTGTATCTGTCTCACACAGTGTATCTGTCTCACACAAGCAGGCTTACCTCTGGCCCAGTCTAGCCTACCTCTGGCCCGGTCTATCACTGGTCTAGCCTACCTCTGTCCTGGTCTATCACTGGTCTAGCCTATCTCTGGCCTGGTCTATCACTGGTCTAGCCTATCTCTGTCCTGGTCTATCACTGGTCTAGCCTACCTCTGGCCTGGCCTGGTCTATCACTGGTCTAGCCTACCTCTGGCCTGGCCTGGTCTATCACTGGTCTAGCCTATCTCTGTCCTGGTCTAGTCTACCTCTGGCCTGGTCTATCACTGGTCTATCACTGGTCTAGCCTACCTCTGGCCTGGCCTGGTCTATCACTGGTCTAGTCTACCTCTGGCCTGGCCTGGTCTATCACTGGTCTAGTCTACCTCTGTCCTGGTCTATCACTGGTCTAGTCTACCTCTGTCCTGGTCTATCACTGGTCTAGTCTACCTCTGTCCTGGTCTATCACTGGTCTATCACTGGTCTAGCCTTGAGTCGGTGGGGCGCCGACATTAGCTCTGCCTCGGCTGAATTACCAGGGTCAGACTACTGTGGCTAACATGAGTCACCCGAGGGGGTAAAAGGCAGTGAGACCAGAGGAACAGATGTCTACTGCAGCTCTCAGCTGCTTGTCTCCACACAGCTTCTCCTTCACGTAAGCATTACTAAAAGTATTAGGATCGTTTCCAGCATGAAACAAACCAAGGATTATTTGTCTTGTGTTTGTTTTTTAAATGAGCAAAAAGGGCTGGTGCATTCTGGGAAACCGGTCTTTTTTTTGTGTGTTTTCTTTCCCTCTAGACACAACACTAAGTATCGTTGAGGTCTGTGGAATTAGCAATCAAAAGTTAACGAGACATCTTTACTGAATGACTTATTAAGAAAGTGTGTTTTGCCAGAGCTAAGCTGTGACACTTCTTAAATGAACAAGAGCACCTTTTCTGTTCAAACGTCTTTCTCTCGAATGCCCTCCCTATCTGTTCTCAAAGTGACTCGTCTTATTTCACACAGACCGCATTCACACGCCCACCGGAGCCCAATGAAAGTGGCAGTTGCCTTGGTGTGGCATTTCCAAGTGCGAGACGTTTGTCGCTAGGTAGATTTGACAACGATGACCTTTGTGAAATTGGTGCTTCACGTCCAGGGTGTTTGTCATTACGAGTGGCTGATGACTGGATCCACACAGAGACAAATATAACCACTCGTACAAAACTACCCTGAACATGAATCAACGTTGCTTAATCGACCTTCAATATGTTCGGAATGAAGAAAAAGATCATTTATCTAAAAGCGTTAAAAAGCCATGAATCACAAACAGTCAAACCGTCGCAACAAATCCATAACGCTCTCTCCCTGTCTCTCTTTCCGCCTCTCTCCGTCTCTCTCTCTCTCCCTGTCTCTCTCTCCGTCTCTCTCTCTCTCCCTCTCTCTCTCTCTCTCTCTCTCCGCCTCTCTCCGTCTCTCCCTCTGTCCTCTGTCTCTCTCTCCTTCTGTCTCTCGCTCTCGCTCTCTCTCTCCCTCTCCCTCTGCCTCTCGCTCTCGGTCTCTCTCTCTCTCTCTCCCTCTCTCCGCCTCTCTCCGTCTCTCCGTCTCTCCCTCTGTCCTCTGTCTCTCTCTCCTTCTGCCTCTCGCTCTCGGTCTCTCTCTCTCTCTCTCTCTCTCTCTCTGCCTCTCGCTCTCTCGGTCTCTCTCTCTCTCTCCCTCTGCCTCTCGCTCTCGCTCTCTCTCTCTCTCTCTCCCTCTCCCTCTGCCTCTCGCTCTCTCTCTCTCTCTCTCCCTCTCTCTCTCGCTCTCTCTCTCGCTCTCGGTCTCTCTCTCTCTCTGAAAACTCCGGTCTACAGAGAGTCAAAACGAATCTAAACTTCTTTATTCGTGCCCCAGATGACTTCCAAACACAAATCCAGACACTATTGAGGAAGAAAGTGAAGTCATGTCAATATTCCGGTGGCTAACACTGGCAGGAGTCCTGGAAAGGGAGAAAAGGACAACAGAGGAAACACTTCAGCCAGAAAGTGTCAATTATGAAGGTGACAGGAGCCCTCAGTGGTTCCCTTCACTCTCACTCAGAGCAGGCTAGCAGGGGCCTTTACTCTCACTCAGAGCGAGCTAGCTGGGGCCTTTACTCTCACTCAGAGCGAGCTAGCAGGGGCCTTTACTCTCACTCAGAGCAGGCTAGCTGGGGCCTTTACTCTCACTCAGAGCGAGCTAGCTAGGGGTCTGAAGTGTTTCAGTGGGAGCTGGGTAATCACACAGCTGAACTGTTTGTTGTTGCTGGAGCAGCTTCTGGATCACTCAGTGGTCTGATTGTCGGTGTCGGGTCCTGAACTCGTCCTGTTACTTCATCCTCCTAGAGAAAACAGACTCACGTTGTCTGAACACCCAGAATGCACCACGGGGACCAGGAAGTGGGAACAGTCTTGCTGAAGCAGAAGCAGAACTATGCCCAGAACCAGGAACCATGTCCAGCGTCTAATCCGAGAGCACTTTCAAGGAACATCAGTCTAGATTCAGGATGAATCGGCCTCAACATTCCAAGCGCTTCCTCGAGTTCAAAATGCTGAGTTCCAAACTCCGCCTCCTGAGAGGGAGAGAGAGAGAGAGAGAGAGAGAGAGAGAGAGAGAGAGACGGGGGGGAAGGCGAGAGAATTCTCTCTTTT
>BROE01000015.1:9231826-9234326 GCA_036571765.1 Plecoglossus altivelis
CCCTCCTCCCCCTTCCCCACACTCCCTATCCCCCCCGTCCCCTCCTCCCCCTTCCCCACACTCCCTCTCCCCAGTTGAAACCATGTGTGTGTGTGGAGAGGGTCTCTGGTTCTGTTCCTGCAGAGGTGTTCAATGCGATCTGGCCTTTCTCAAACGTTGCTTTTTCCCTGACAAGTCACGCGATACATCTCCCCTTTGCTTCTGAAACCTGTCAGGATGTGACTCCGCCGGGCCAGAGGGCCCAAATGTTACACCAAACTCCTCAGTTGTTCTCAGTGTTTACAAAACAAAGAGGATTTCCTTTTGTTTACCCTTTGAGGTTTGACAAAATAAGAACGGACGACAAATTTGTGACGTTTGTTGTGGTTTGCGTTTTTGGCGTGAGACGTACGCGGTGCGATTGCCCGCTAATTGTGATTGCTTTGTGTTCACGTGTGAGTTTGGCAAGCAGTGGTTAGGAACACAGTCGAAACTCCAGTGAGGTCTAGATGATAGTTTACAGAGCAGCTAGCTCAAAACCTCAAATGACAGCTTGCACAGTAGCCAAGATGGCACTTGAGCTAACACAGACGCTGACACAATAGCTAACGTTCTGGCTAATGCTGCAACTCACAGTGGCTAACACTGTGGCTTACACGGTAGCCAACGCTGGCTAACATGGTACCTAACAGTAGCTAATACAGCAGCTAACAGTAGCTAAAACAGAGGCTAAGACGGTAGCTAACAGTAGCTAACAAAGTGGATAACACAGCAGCTAACTGTAGCTAACACAGCAGCTAACAGTAGCTAACAAAACAGCTAAGATTAGCTAAAACAGAGGCTAACATGGCATCTAACAGAAGTTAACACAACAGTTAACAGTAGCTAACACAGAAGTTAACACAACAGCTAACAGTAGCTAACACTGTAGCACACAGGGCAGTCATCTCAGAGCTTGAGGCAGACTGGCTAACAGAGGGCCCACCCAGGGTGTGCAGCCGCTCCCCAACACCTTGTGAGGTGTCAGACGCCATGACGACGCCATGACAACGCCGCGGGCTGGAGGTGAGGGAAAATCCTCTCGTCTCCCTGAGTCTGGATGTCCGGCTGAAAGGAACATGATCAAACTGAGATGAGGAAACCAACTGTCCTGGCCTTGCTGTGTCTCTCACTTGCTTTTCATGTGAAGTGTGACTGTGCCCGTGTGAAAGTGTGTGTGTGTGTGTGTGTGTGTGTGTGTGTGCCCCTGTGTAAGTGTGAAAGTGTGTGTGTGTGTGTGTGTGTGTGCCCCTGTGTAAGTGTAAAAGTGTGTGTGTGTGTGTGCCCCTGTGTAAGTGCGAAAGTGTGTGTGTGTGGACCCGTGTGGGTGTGCCCGTGTGTGGGTGTACCCGTGTGTGTGTGGGTGTGCCCGTGTCTGTGTGCCAGTGTGTGGGTGCGTGTGTAAGCGTGTGTGCCCGTGTGTGGGTGCGTGTGTAAGCGTGTGTGTGTGTGTGTGTACATGTGTGTGTGTATATGTGTGTGTACATGTGTGTGTGTGTGTGCCCGTGTGGGTGTGCCCGTGTGTGGGTGCGTGTGTAAGCCTGTGTGTGTGTACATGTGTGTGTGCGCGTGTGTGTGTGCGTGTGTGTACGTGTGTGTACATGTGTTGGTGAGAGGCCACCTCACAGTGGGGAGGAATTCACAATTTCATTCTCTTTCATTCTCTGATGAGAGTGAGGACTTCAAACGCTTCCTCGTGGCTTTTGATCATCCTAGTCACATTGATAATAGCTCTACCGCTGTTTGTCAGTTACACATTACCACTGGCTCACAATACACTTCTCCGTTGTAAATGTATGGAGTGCGAAAGCGTTTCATCGACCACATGGAACTGTTGTGACCAGACCGGGGAGCTGACTTCAGTCAGGTGCTGTTCTGTGTTGTCAACTTTCATCGGTACTTTCTTCCTCTCACAGACTCTTACACACACTCTCTAACTCTCTCTCTCCTGCACACTCTCTAACTCTCTCTCCTACACACTCTCTAACTCTCTCTCTCTCTAACTCTCTCTCTCTCTCTCTCAAACACACACTCTCTAACTCTCTAACTCTCTCTAACTCTCTCTCTCTAACTCTCTCTCTCCAACTCTCTCTCTCTAACTCTCTCTCTCTCTAACTCTCTCTCTAACTCTCTCTCTAACTCTCTCTCTAACTCTCTCTCTCTCTCTAACTCTCTCTCTCGCTCTCTCTCTAACTTTCTCTCTCTAACTCTCTTTTTTCCCTCTCGGCCCATCCATCTCGATCTCTCTCAAACCGTCTTTAAACAACTCTTTTTTCCCCTCCTCCTCTTTAACTCAGTATTGTGTCGAGTTTCGAGCGAGAATCCGTGAGAAGGGCTCGCGCTCGGAGGGCAAGCCGACCTTCCCTTCTGAGCGAGTTATGAGTGTGATCTGGTCGAGTCCCTACAGAGGATGTTTCCACATCAAAAGAGCCTGTGTACGCCTCCTGAATAGCTCTCCGCTGCACGCAACACGCCGTCTCTC
>BROE01000015.1:9239326-9250758 GCA_036571765.1 Plecoglossus altivelis
TGTTCCGCTTGTATGTGACTGAAGCTCTCGCTGTGCGCATTGTAAAACGACTCTGCTTTCGAACTCCTCGTCGTGGCAGTTCGATAACCTTTACTCGCCGATATGTTAACTCAACGGCACAATTCATAACGGCAAAACAGTTTTTCCACATACGGAAAACTTACCCAATGACAAGAACGGTTTGGTTTCCATGTCTGGTGGGTTAGCTCATACCAGCTGACACAAACCGTGTGTTTGGAGTTTTCGGGCTGCCGCACGTCGTTGAGGTAAATCGGACTCCGAGGCAGTGAAACTGTCAGTCTTGCAAAAGCGTTGTTCGATAGTGTCAAAAACAAAAATGCTGCCTTCCTAAAGTATCTACTTCTGTAAGCTCAGTCAGTTTGCGCTCTCCTCTCACTGGGTTTCTGTTGGTGTACAACTCCAACTACTGGATGTGCACTGCAAAAGGGACCCGTTTAAGGGGTACTCCCATCCACCCGCGGCCACTCGCAACGACACGACGAGTCGAAAGAGGAACTCGCGTGGGCCTCCAGTTCCTTTAACGGTCAATGTCAAAATGAGATTTGATATTATAATTGATGATGCGTAACGATTTTTTTTTTACGTTGAATCCGATAGCTATTTGGTCTTCGCGATCAGAGCACTCCTTTACTTTATCAGCTAACCTAAACATAAGGTGACATGGGATATGTAGGCTACAGCCAGCCAACTAGCGAATACATTTAATATTACCATGAAAAAATACATAAATACATGTACGTATTTTTTATATATATATAATTTTTTTTAAATTATTATCCGTCTTATCAAGTCTAACATTCGGCCTGTCCGGCGGATTAAGACAGCTGGGGTCTGTAGCCCAAACAAAGTAATCTTGGTAAAGCTTCTAATTGTTCGATATCAATAATGTTTTCATAACTCGTCTCCTCGTAACCTGGTTATGGCTGTGTTTACGAGCCATCTGTGCAGCGTGAACACATCAATGGGCCTTCTGGATGTGCATTCAAGTTTAGGCACACAGTAACAAGCCCCGGAGACACCTATATATTCCATCTGAATTTACATAACTCACATTGCATTAAAGCACCGAGATCTAGGTCATTTCTCCATCATTGTTCCCTCGCAATCCTGCTCTGGTCATTGGAGTTTACCCCTAATCCAAACTGCATTCATCTTCCTTGCTAGTTTCATCCGTCTCGGCACAGCCAGCACACATGCAGAACCCCACATGTTTATATACATTTCAGAGGAGTGAAACATTTATTTTCACCGAGAGATTACGTTTGCCCGTCAGAATCGTTGGAGGCTGTTTCCAAACAGAACAACAGCAGCTCTCGCGGGGCTCCGCGCGCTCCTCCTCAACACAAGCCGCCTCGTGCAGGAATGTAACGTATACACAATGACCTGGAGACATACTTGAGGGCTGAGAACTGAACCATCCTTGTTGCTAAGGTGTTCTGTGCGTTTGCTCTACGTCAGGATACATAATTAATGCGACGCATGGCGCATGGAAGATCAAAGGGAGTTGAGAGAGAGAGAGAGAGAGAGAGAGAGAGAGAGAGGGAGAGAGAGAGAGAAAGGGAGAGACAGATCGCGGGAGAGGGAGACAGAAAGGAAGGATTTGATATCCCATTGAGAGAGAGAAAAAGAAAGTGTGACTGGGCAGTGATTCAAGGTGTGTGCGTGTGGGAGGGGGGGTTGAAATTAGAATGGGGGGGTTGGATGTAAAAATTGGGGGGGGAGGTAGAATGGGGGAGGGGGGGTTAAGGTAGAAATTGGGGGTTGGCAGGTAGAGATTGGGGGGGGGAAGTAGAATGGGGGGGTAGAATTGGGGGGGGGTAAGAATTGGCGGAGGGGGGGTTTGAGGTAGAATTGGGGGGGTGGAGGTAGAAATTGGGGGGGGGTAGAATTGGGGGGGGCGAGGTAGAATTGGGGGGGTTTGAGGTAGAATTTGGGGGGGTAAAGAATTGGGGGGACGGGGGGGTGGAGGAAGAATGGGGGGGGTGAGGAAGATTGGGGGAGGGGGGGTGGGGAGTAGAATGGGGGGGGAGAGGTAGAATGGGGGGGGGGGGTGGAAGAGTTAGGGCAAGGTAATTTAAGAGTTGTTTTTTGTTTTTTTCCGCTCCAGTGATGAGAAATGTGTGCAGAACGTTGCTACGAGAGTGAATCGGTTCCGTGTGGCCTTGAATAGCGCTCGGTGAAGTTATACCGGTAAAGCCAAAAACGACTTTGGTTCTGATTAATATCAGGATGAAATATAAACCTTGGCTTTTGACGCCACAGCGGCTGCCTTGAAAAATGCCTGGTTAAAATTATACAAAATCGACCACAGTTGGAACGTTGAACTGTCCTGTGCAAACTAATGGTATCTTAATGCATTGGCACTAAGTGTAGGAGAGAGAGAGAGGGGAGAGGAGGGAGAGAGCCGAGGGAGAGGGAAGAGAGAGAGGGAGAGGGAGAGGGAAGAGAGGGAGAGGGGAGAGAGAGGGAGTGAGAGACAGAGAGAGACAGAGACAGAAGAGGAGACGAGGGAAGATAGAAGGGAGAAAGAAGAAAGGGAGAGACAGATCGCGGGAGAGGGAGACAGAAAGGAAGGATTTGATATCCCATTGATCCTCCATTTAGACGTCTGTTTTGCCTTGGGCTTGTGTTCTGTAATCGAAGACAGATACAACACAATAGTTTTAAACGCCTCAAATCTCCGCTCTCTCTCTCTCTTCTGCCCTCAAGACAGAGCTATTTCATCCTGGACTATGGCCGTGATTAATCGCTGTCTGACCTTTCACCTTCTTCCATTTAAAGTATGGCAGTGCTGCTTTGGGTCTCTCCAGTGTTTAACACTCTAGACAATGCTTCTCTCCTGAGACATGTCTTGGTGTTTAGAGCAAAGACAACCAAACGTCTCTCTCTTCTCTGTCTAACTCTCTCCTCTCTCTCTCTCTCTGTCTAACTCTCTTCTCTCTCTCTGTCTAACTCTCTCTCTCTCTCTCTGTCTAACTCTCTCTCCCTCTGTCTAACTGCTCTCTCTCTCTCTCTGTCTAACTGCTCTCTCTCTCTCTCTGTATAACTCTTCTCTCTTCTCTCTCTGTCTACACTCTCCTCCCCTCTCTCTCATCTCTCTGCTACTCTCTCTCTCTCTCTCTGTCTAACTCTCTCTCTCTCTCTCTGTCTAACTCTCTCTCTCTCCTTTTGTCTAACTTCTCTCTCTCTAATCTCTCTCCTCTCATCTCTCTCTCTGTCTAACTCTCTCTCTCTCTCTCTGTCTAACTCTCTCTCTCTCTCTCTGTCTAACTCTCTCTCTCTCTCTCTGTCTAACTCTCTCTCTCTCTCTCTGTCTACTCCTCCTCTCTCTCTCTCTGTTCCTAACTCTCTTCTCTCCTCTCTCTCTGTCTAACTCTCCTCTCCTCTCTCTCTGTCTAACTTCTCTCTCTCTCTTTCTCTCTCTGTCCTACTCTCTCTCTCTTTTCTGTCTAACTCTCTCTCTTTATGTCTAACTCTCTCTCTCTCTCTTTCTCTCTGTCTAACTCTCTCTCTCTCTTTCTGTCTAACTCTCTCTCTTTATGTCTAACTCTCTCTCTCTCTTTCTGTCTAACTCTCTCTCTCAGTGTCTTTCTCTGTCTAACTCTCTCTCTCTCTTTCTGTCTAAGTCTCTCACTCTCTGTCTAACGCTCTTTGTCTCTTACGCACTCTCTCTTTCTCTCTTTCTAACTCTCCTCTCTCTCTCTCGCTCTCTGACTCCCTCTCTCTCTCTCTCTCTCTCTGACTCCCTCTCTCTCTCTCTCTCTCTGTGTCTAACTCTCCCCTCTCTCTCTCTCTCTCTCTCCTCTCTCTCTCTGACTCCCTCTCTTTCTCTCTCTCTCTCTGTGTCTAACTCTCCTCTCTCTCTCTCTCTCTGACTCCCTCTCTTTCTCTCTCTCTCTCTCTCTCTCTCTGTGTCTAACTCTCCTCTCTCTCTCTCTCTCTCTCTGACTCCCTCTCTTTCTCTCTGCCCTTGGGCAGACGGGGGTGGGAGTGGAATAAGCAAGGGACCACCAGTATCAATACTAGACCCTCTCTGCTTTAGGGGTGTTGACAGCCCCTCTGCACCCCCTCCCCTCCTCCTCCTCCCTCCTCAGTCACCATCTCACTGTCTCTTAAAGTGGGTGATGAATAGGACAAGAAGCTTGGGGTCTTTGTGCTGAGGCTATTCATACCACACTCATCCGTAAAAGTGATCCTGGTCGTCTCTTAGTGACCGTGACGGTGTTGTTCGTGGGGGTAGCTACGTCACCCGAAGGTGTTACCCAGCAGGAAAAGCAGCGCAGAGACGAGACCAAGTCAGATTTAAGGTCAAGCTTCCTGTTCGAATCCAACCGCAGCCTCAACGAAACACAAGGGGGTAAGAGTTAGACAACTTGTGTTACAGTTTCCCTCGAGGTTACATCTTGAAAAATAGCTGTTAATAGTCCAGATCTATTTATCTAAATGTGGATCGCAAAATGTACAAAGTTGTAGGTTAAGGGACATGTCCGCTCCAGTGATAAGAGAGCAGTAAAGTTAGCAAAAATTTGTGTCAGAGCACAGGACAACACTGAGCACACCAGAGTGATAAAAAGTGTCCAATGTTCACACTAAACTGCCAATCCCATTGTCCTGATGACAACATTACACTCAAGGTTTTAAGGACCTTAGCTCAAGCAGAAGCAAGCCAGTGTATGAGCTCATTAGGGGGGTCAGTTGGGTTACTCTAAGGTGTCTCCCCCCAGGGTGGGGTCAGGGCCGTCACAAACAGAAGGTCACATTCCTCTACCAGGGTCAGGGTTTGGTCTGAGGCGAGTGCAGAGGCAACTTCCTCTCAGGAAGTCGACGCTTGAGCACGGGACAGCCACGAGATAGGAAGAGCTGACACACACACACACGCGCGCGCACACTCACACACACGCACGCACACACAACCAGAACGCTTCACAAACCGTCAATCCTGTAATATCGACCTCTAATGTCAGACTTTTCAGAAAGGATTACATTCATCTTCGTATCTACAGATGTCCTACGTCAATTGTCAGACTACAGCCTGATTTAAGGTTTTTGGTGAGGTTAGTTTAGTGGGCTAATTCACTCGCTGCTACCAAGCGTTTTCACAAGAATCAAAATGGCATTTTCGGAAACGAGAAGGCCAATATCCGTGACTGCTATTGGTTGATATATCTCCCCGTTAGACTGATCTGGAGGATGAGAAGGAGCGGAGAAACGACAGTTCCGCACAATATTTTCACAAACGATTATGAACTCATCTCGCTCGCAGGCCGTTATCAATTTTGAACACTGCATCCGCGCGGAGCGTGAGGGTTTAAAGAGACCGGCACACGCGAGGCCCACGGTGGGAACGAGTGAAATCCAGTCATGCATCATTCTTTAATATCACATCACATTACAGGGAAATTGGCAACATTTAAACAGACACTGCGATAAATCACCACGGCAGTCCACGGCGCCGTAGCAGAACGGTTTTTTATCGCGGAGTAGAGAAGCGCCTTCTCACCGGAAT
Organism: Plecoglossus altivelis; assembly: GCA_036571765.1. Taxonomy (NCBI): domain Eukaryota; kingdom Metazoa; phylum Chordata; class Actinopteri; order Osmeriformes; family Plecoglossidae; genus Plecoglossus; species Plecoglossus altivelis. Next base: position 9,244,854 of record BROE01000015.1, read on the forward strand.
ACCATCTACCTACACCGGGAATTGAGTCCTGCGTTATTGCGTGCTGACGGAGCGACGGCAGGATTCCACGAGACAGGGACACATTGAGTGGGTGAGTTATTGGCCTTAGCCAGGTTGAAGGTGTTGTCAAGTATTTAGGTTATTGCGCTAAGGAGAGGAGAGCGAGATACGTAAGGTTAGGCTACGAACGAGCCTCGTTCAAACCGTCTCTATCTCGCACAACCTCGTCTGCAGCCAATTAAATGGCACGGAAAAACTCCATTTTCAAACCAGTCACCAACAGGGAAACGTAGTCGTGTCCGATGTTGTACCAATGAATCTTACCCGAGTTACTTCCCGTCGACGTAACCGAAGGAGAGCGTGACACTGGCGGAGAAAGCCTACAGCTGGATCAACATTCCCTGCGGAGGCCAGGCCTGTTGTGTACACACTGGTCACAGCGGTCTCTTACCGAGAAGCCCCGCAAGCCTGTACCCCCGGCAGGGTCCGGGTGGACGGCCAGGCCAGGATAGATCGCATGTAAGCCGGAAATAAAAAAAAAATAGGATGACAAGTCTGAGACAGAAGGAAACTGCCAAATCAAAACGCAAGGTAAGAATTGGTCTCATTAACGTTAACCAACTCCCCCTAAAATGCTATCATGCCTATCTACCAAAAGGAATACTCGATCGAAAGAAAAACAGAACAACAGAGAGAAAAGATTAGAAAATAGTAAAAAGAGAACTGAGAGAAAGAAAGGAAGACGAAAGGGAAGAAAGAAAGAGAAAAGAAAAGTACATGAGAGAGGGGAAAGGAAAAAAAAAAAGAGACACCAACACAACAAACGTATAAATATAATAAATTTTATACATATAGTTTAGATATCATAATTAATATGTATAGTACTACTAGAAATATAAATATTAAATATGAAATATAATAATATAAATATAAATAATAATAATAATAATATATATATATAATAGTATATATAAAAGTATATATATGAGAAAGGAAAATGACAACAGCAAAAAGAAAACGAGAAGAAGTTGCATGAAAAGACAAAGAAGAAAAGATAAAGGTTCACTGATAAAAGGCATAGGAGTACCGTACACACAAAAGGGAGATATGAACCAAGAAATAAGTATTCTCTATCTGGGACTGCACCCCTCCCTCACGACTCTGATTAATCATCTGTGTGAACTGTAGTGTGTGTGTGTGAAGCATAACAAAAGTGATGTTTTGTGTGTGAAAGGAAAAACAAAAAAATAGTGTGTGTGTGGGTGCCAAAATGGAGAGAGAAGAAGAGAAGAGAGAAAGAAAAAGAGAAAAAAAGAGACAATGAGAGAGAGACAAAGACAGATAGAGAGAGAGAAAAGAAACAGAAAGAAGAAGAGAAGAGAAAGACAGAGAGAAAGAAGAAAACAGAGAGAGAAAGAGAAAAGAGAAGGAGAAGAGAAGAGGAGAGAGAGAGAAAAGAGAAGAGAATAGAGAAGAGGAGAAGAGAAAAGAGACAGCACAAAGAAAGAAAGAGAAAGGAGACAGACAAGAGAATGAGGGGAGAGAGTGAACGAGACAGAGAGAGAGAAAAAGGAACAGAAGAGAGAGAAGAGAAAGAACAAAAGAAGAGAAAAGAAAAAGACAGAAAGAAGAAAGAGAAAGAGAGAAAGAGAGACACTATATTCACTCAAAATGTTAGATGTTACAAAAGCCGATTGATGCTCCGTCACGCTTATCACCTCATACTCATATTCCGTCCTAACATTTAGGTTTTCAACCATCAAAAAAGAAAAAAAAAAAGAAAAATAGTTGAAAGACAAAAGCTAACCAGGCCAAGCATCAATAGACCGCACCATAAATCTGGACAAGCTATACACGATCATCTGGACTCCTAACTTCAAAGAAGGGAAAGTACTGGCTAAGATTGCAAACCACCAATTAAAAACACCTGCCCACAGAAAAAAAAAAAAAGACCTCCCTAACCCCACGCAACCACACAAAGCAACAAAACACAACACACACAGACACTAACACACAAACACACAGCACTCTATGCACAAGATCCAAACACACACCCACTACACCATACAATACACACTCATAGACACACAAACACACTCATAGACACACAAACACACTCATAGACACACAAACACACTCATAGACACACATACACTCATAGACACACATACACACTCATAGACACACATACACACTCATAGAGACACATACACACTCATAGACACACATACGCACTCATAGACACACATACACACATTCCCACAGAACATATCCTTGTTGTATGGTTGAAGTAGAATTTAAAATGTTGAGGCAAAAGGTGAGGCTAACGTTAGCTAACTAGCTAGCCACAGTCATAAACGTCACTAACATCACTGTGTGAAAACATCCGCTGGAGTTTATCAACAGAAGGTGAGTTTGTACTGGATATCTGTTGGGGAGTAACGTCCAAAATATGTGATTTAAACATTACAATTTAAGATATCCCGATTGACAAAAATTAGACGACAATTGTTTTAGTATGGCTCTGAGACTTGCTGGCCCCAGTCCAGGGTGCACCCCGCTTATGGCCCGAACGCTACTGGGTTAGGCTCCAGTCACCCGTGACCCCGTGACCCCGAACGGGAACAAGCGGCAACTGCCAACTCATTGTGCTGGTGACCCTTGACCCCTGATTCTTAAGCTGAACTTGGTGAAATCAACAAATCATCGAAAAATCTAGACACAAGACTATATTAAATTGTGACAATATTGTAGGCAGTAATATGTCTGTGATGCCGTGAGATTTTAAATGTAGTTGAGATCAATATTGAGATGTATCGTGTAGCTTGCTAAGAAACATTGTAGCCTACTTCCATATTGAAACTCAATGTTTACACATCATTTCATTTCTTTTTCTTTTTTTACAAACTTGTAGTTACACAATTTTTTTTTTCAAGGTAAGAAGTTTTGCGATTCTATAAACGGTTTGTTTGGAAACTGGAGTGAGCTATGCACTTTCTTTTAATTAGATTACCCAAGCACACATGGTTGCCAGGTAACATGGCAATGTGAAGATAGGCTGCTTGTAGCAGTGCTGGTATAACATCAGTGATCATCTAAGCAATGGAAGGTTTGGGTCAAAGCATTTCTTTGACATTTAACCAAACGTTCCATGAAAAAAAAAAAAACATTTATTTGGATGAATACATCAGTTAAATGACGTGAATCCAGTGCTAGCTTAGATAACTCAAACACTTCATAGAAGATCATGGAGTGTTTTGTCAGGAAGACAAAGGAAGGAAACTGCCAAAAAGTTGAAGGATTTCGCCGAAAATTCACATGAAATGTTGATATATTTTTTCGTCCTTCGTCTTCTTCCTTAAAGCAGAACTGAATGTAGCCCACAGTAAACACGTTCTTTTGAAAGTTTAAATAAAAGTGACTCCGTCAATGACAAAGTAAAAAGTTTTTTTCAAAAGGCTTTCAGGCCGCGAAAGAATTGTTCTAGTCGAGTGAAGAAACTGTCCCGGAATGATGATTTGGAGTTTGACAAGGAAGGGTGTTGCAGGCTCTGAGAGGCTGGAGAGGAGGAGAGACGATATGTTGTCATTGAGCTCCACATTCCCATCTCTGAAACCTCACATGAAAGAAGAGGAGTGTTGTCACTCTGAGGAAGACTCCTCAGCTGAACTGAGCCAGACTGAAACCACAACCTTGGGCAATATAGGCTGATCCTCTCCTCGCCTATCTAGTGGCCAGCCACTCTGTCTCTCTGGCTGTGTCTTTCTCGACCTCTCTGTCTCTCTCTCTCTGTCTCTCTCTCTCTGTCTCTCTCTGTCTCTCTCTGTCTCTCTCTCTCTGTCTCTCTGTCTCTCTGTCTCTGTCTCTCTGTCTCTCTGGCTGTGTCTTTCTCGACCTCTCTGTCTCTCTCTCTGTCTCTGTCTCTCTGTCTCTTTCTGTCTCTCTCTCTGTCTTTGTCTCTCTGTCTTTCTCTGTCTCTCTCTGTCTCTCTCTCTCTATCTCTCTCTGTCTCTGTCTCTCTCTGTCTCTCTCTGTCTCTCTCTCTCTCTCTGTCTGTCTCTTTGTCTCTTTGTCTCTCTGTCTCTCTCTGTCTCTCTCTCTGTCTCTCTCTCTGTCTCTCTCTTTCTGTCTCTCTCTCTCTCTCTCTGTCTCTCACTCTCTCTCTGTCTCTGTCTCTGTCTCTTTCTGTCTCTCTCTCGGTCTCTCTCAACATTATTCTTCTCTGTCCCCTTCTTTTCCATGCTAACACACCCAGTTACAGACACACCCACAAACAGAGACACCCACAAACAGACACACCCACAAACAGACAGACACACCCGCAAGCAGACAGTAACTCCCAGGCCTATGCAGACACACATAGTGCACCTCACGCATTGGTATTCCTGCATCACCATCTCCATTGAGTCAGTCAGTTCGCTTCTCAGTTGCAGCTGTGAAACCAGGGGTAAGCTGGCCAAGTCGTACCGAAAGAAATGCACTTCTACTTTCCAATCAGATCATTCCAGGAATGTCTCCGGTCTGGCCGTGAGGTGTGGAGTCAGATGAGTGCTGATAGGATGACTAATGAAAATCAAAAGGTTTTAACACAACAGAACAGTACAGAAGCCTTAATTGGCTAATGTTGCTGGTCTTGGCTTGCCGGCAGAGCGTGGAAAACGATCATGGTAATGAATCGGTAGCGTGTGTGCGGAGCTCTAAACAGGTGGAGGTCATGTCCTTTATTCTCTTCTGTGTGGAGGCTCTGCTACAGCAGCATCTTTAAGACCTTGATCCCTGGACCCAGAGTAGGTGGGGGTAGATCTGGTCAAATCACTCCCTCTACACCCCTCCTAACATCCACCCACAGCCTCGCCAACCCCTCTGACATCACCAGCCATATAGCAGACACGGGTCCCCTCTCTTCCTCGTGGGAGGGGTGGAGTAAACACTCAACAGAGTGACACTCTTCCTGCTAATCTCATTTCTCACGCGTCTTACGTCCCAGCGAGCGACAGCAGCCTCGGCTTAACGAGACGGATTTCCTCCGTAATGAGGAGGCGGTCCAGGCCGGTGTTTGGGTCTGGTGGATGGGAGCAGGGCTGAACGTTGGAGGGTGGGTGACACTGGACCCTGGTGGGTTCTGGACCTGGACCCTGGTGGGAGTCTGGACCTGGACCCTGGTGGGAGTCTGGACCCTGGTGGGTTCTGGACCTGGACCCTGGTGGGAGCCTGGACCCTGGTGGGTTCTGGACCTGGACCCTGTACAGTCTGAGGCTCTGTGGTCTTACAGAGGTCTGACTTCCTGGGCAGAGCTGAACAGACGGTCGGGGGGACCATGGTGGTTGTGGTTGAGTTGCTGTACTGTATCACACTGGGGGGAGGGGCTTAAACACACAGAAGGGTTCAAACGCACACACACGTGCACACACACCCACACATGTCCACACACACAAGTGGACACACACCCACACATGTCCACACACACACCCACACATGTCCACACACACACCCACACACGTCCACACCCACACATGTCCACACACCCACACACGTCCACACACACGCCCACACACGTCCACACACACACCCACACACGTCCACACACACACCCACACATGTCCACACACACACACACATGTCCACACACCCACACATGTCCACACACCCACCCACACATGTCCACACACACACCCACACACGTCCACACACACACCCACACATGTCCACACACACACATGTCCACACCCACACATGTCCACACACACACATGTCCACACCCACACATGTACACACACACACACACGTCCACACACCAAGACTTCTGCTGGGGGTTAGTCTGTCTCTCCCTGGTCTGCAGCCACAACGGGGAACTTCCAACATATCAAACATAGAAACAAGCTGCCACTACCCCCCTACACCCCCC
>BROE01000015.1:9250848-9255848 GCA_036571765.1 Plecoglossus altivelis
CACACCCACACATGTCCACACACACACATGTCCACACCCACACATGTACACACACACACACACGTCCACACACCAAGACTTCTGCTGGGGGTTAGTCTGTCTCTCCCTGGTCTGCAGCCACAACGGGGAACTTCCAACATATCAAACATAGAAACAAGCTGCCACTACCCCCCTACACCCCTACACCCCCTGCTACCAACCCCCCCCCCCCCCACACACACCACACCCCCACGCCCCACCCCCCAGCACCAAACCAACCAGAAAACATGATTCACCTAATTGCATCACTTCTAGTTCCCTGCTAGTTTCTGGGTAGTTCTTGGCTAAATTTAGTAATTGTTTTCCCTTCTGAAAATAATATGCTTTAATCTACTGCTGATATAAGATTAATTGCGCATTTACCCGCCTTAACGTTCATCCAGACTAATGAATAGAGAAGTATTATTCTAAACACTTTTGACAAAGTTTAATCAGTGATAATTAGTCGGACACGTCAAGCTTTCTTCTTTGACAACTTACTGGTGTCCATGAATCTTTGTTGTCCTTGATGTCAGTTTCACGTTCGAATTGAGCATCGTTTCGTGTCAATAAGGTAAATTAAATAGATGTCAAAAAAGTGTGCATGTAGAGCGACGTGCGGTGGATCCTGGGAGAACCACGACTTCAAAGAAAACCCATCCGTCACATGTCCACCGTCGGACAGAAACCTCCTCTTGCTGTCGTTTACGAAACTCGGCAAGAAGATGGAATCAAAAGGCAAGAAACATCAAAAAGCTGCCTAAGGAATTTCATGTGTCGCCCCCCCACCACCTATCTTTTTCTGCACCCCCCTTGCATCCCCCCTCCTCTTCGCCCACGCATCCACCCTGTGGATTGCTGTGTCGCTGTTGGGTGTCCCTTACTCCTTCACAGGGCCCCACTTCTTTCCTTCTGGGGGAATCTTCCATTTTGTGGAAGCGTGCTGGAGTCACCAGTGGGGTAACTGCCTTGTACAGTCAGGGTCAGGGCCAGGTCACCTTCCACCATGCCCCAACAGGAGAAAGCCAGCTTCACCCTACTTCACCCTGCCTTGAAATCACCTTTTCGCCCACAGACGTCTCTCTCCAGTCCTCCTCCTGCCCCTCTCCAGTCCTCCCCCTGCCCCTCTCCCCCTGCCCCTCTCCCCTCTCCTGGTAGCGGGGGATGTTCAGGAGGTCACAAGCCCGTTTGGGACTCTTGACTCTCCACAGGGGAGCAGCTTTTCTACAGGCCCATCGTCTGGTGACTAAATGGATCCAGACCCACTGACAAGTACTGATGGGCTGCTCCAGGCTGACTGGATAACGGACTGGATAACTGACTGGATAACTGATTGGATAAATATCAGACTGGATAACTATCTGACTGGATAACTATCTGACTGGATAACCTTCAGACTGAATAACCGAATGACTAGCTGGATGGCTGGATGACTAGCTGGATGATTGGCTGGCAGGATGGTTGGATGACGGGCTGGCGGGATGGTTGAATGGTTGGATGACAGGCTGGTTGGATGACAGGCTGGTTGGATGGTGGGATGGTTGGATGGTGGGATGGTTGGATGGTGGGATGGTTGGATGGTGGGATGGTTGGATGGTTGGATGACTGGATGGTTGGATGGTGGGATGACTGGATGGTTGGATGGTTGGATGACGGGCTGGTTGGATGGTTGGATGGTTGGATGACAGGCTGGTTGAATGGTTGGATGGTGGGATAGTTGGATGACTGGATGGTTGGATGGTGGGATAGTTGGATGACTGGATGGTGGGATGGTGGGATGGTTGGATGGTTGGATGACAGGCTGGTTGGATGGTGGGATGGTTGGATGACTCTAATCCGCCAAACGAGGAGCTGCCACCCCAGAGACAGGAAACGTCACAACGTTGACGTGGGGTAAATAAAGGCATCAGGCAGGAGAATCGCTTCTCTGTGACTGTTCGCTTGCTGTCATGAGTGGGTGTAACGCCGCGGAGAGCGAGAGACGGCAAACGGAGAGCGAGAGACGGCATCACCAGCTCCATATGTTCACGACATCCACGAGGGGAAAGACGCAGACAGCTCGAGCAGTACAACCACCGCCCCTCCTACTGTTTCATGGGCCTCAATGTTTTCAACATTGAAACATCGGAGACTGTATTTAAACAACTAGCCCTCCTTTGCTCTGGTCTATACGAGGGTAATGCGGATGACAAATGGCCTGTCGGCCGTACTGCCTCACAGAGAAGCAGTCATAATTGAACCATCTGGAAAGACGTTCAACTGTAAATATTTCAACGTGTTTGGACGTTGCGTTCTAGGCCAGTATAGTATAGGCATATGGCTTCTCTTGGTTTTTCTCATCGTGTTCTCCTACCGTGATGTGATTTATCGGCGATGGAATCTAGGAGTTTAGTGTATTTTTCCTCAAAGTGCCTTTAGTCTTTAATGTCCCTGGCATATTTTCTAAATATATCCCGAGTTTCCTAAAGAGGATGGATTTTTTTGGGGTACGTTTTCTCTTTCTTTCTTTTTCTCTCTCCCCTCCCCTCTCCGGCTCGCTCGCTCTCCCTCTCTCCCCTCCTCCTCCTCCTCCTCCGAGCCCGAAGCGCTTTTAGTTTCATGCCAGCGATGAGAGAGAATATTCAATTTTATGAGATGAAACACAAAAAAGTGTCAGTCCCTTCTTAAGGCGTTCAGCCAGGGAGGCCGCGCTACTCTGCTGTTGCTAGCTCGCACGCTCTCCGCTTCTCCTCCACGCTCGCTCGCTGTACGCACCCGCGAGACCTTACAGGGTCCTTTCCTTTTGTTTAGGATCGTTGCTTTTTTCCCCTCTTTGAAGACAATGAGATGAAGAAAAAAAACCGAAAGCGAGAAGCGATCCTCTGCAGGGCTGAATCACTTGTTAATGTTTTTGTTATACCAACAATGTTTGCTCCCATGATTTGGTTCTTAATGCTGGAGCCACAGTCTCTGGCCTGAAACCATGTGTCTGCTCATTAGTTCCCGTGAAATAAACACCACAGTCGACAGGAAGCCTGTAACATCTTACTGAAAAGAAGGAGACCAAAACACAGAAAAGTTTAAATGTAACAGCACACTTAAATAATCATCACGTAGCATGAATAATTGAGAGTCATTGATCCTTTTGTATGAACCCTGTCAAAACAGTCTTGGGAGAATGTTTGCCTGTTTCCTCTCTTTCCCTCTCTCTCTCTATTCCTCTCTTTCTCCCCCTCCCTATTCCTCTCTCTCTATCCCTCTCTTTCTCCCCTCCCTAATCCTCTCTCTCTCCCTCTTTCACCCTTTCTATCCCTCTCTCTCTATCCCTCTCTTTCTCCCTATCCCTGTCTCCCTCCATATTTCTCTCCCTTTCTATCCCTCACCCTCCATCCCTCCCCCCTCTCTCCACCCCTCCTCCCCTCTCTCCCACCCCTCTCCCTCTCTCTCCAACCCTCCTCCCTCTCTCTCCACCCTCCTCCGCCCCTCTCTCCACCCAACCTCTCTCTCCCTCTATCCTCCCCCTCTCTCTCACCCTCTTTCCCCCTCTCCCCACCCCACCTCGCCCTCTCTCCCACCCCTCCTCCCCTCTCTCTCCCCACCCCACCTCCCCCTCTCTCTCCACCCCTCCTCCCCTCTCTCTCCACCCCTCCTCCCCTCTCTCCCCACCCTCCTTCCCCTCTCTCTCCGACCCTCTTTTTCCCCTCTCTCCCACCCCACCTCGCCCTCTCTCCCCACCACCCCTCCTCCCCTCTCTCTCCCCACCCCACCTCCCCTCTCTCTCCACCCCCCCTCTCTCTCTCCACCCTCCTCCCCTCTCCCTCCACCCCTCCTCCCCCTCTGTCTCCACCAGTCTCTCCTCTCCACCCCCCCTTTTCAAACATCCCTCCTACCTCCACTGGTTAAACTATAATGCGTTGAAATAAATAGCTCCAATTTTCACTCTGCTGTCCCTTTGTTCTCAAGTCTTGAAATCAGAATAGTGGTCATAGGACAGAGAGGCTTAGCCACAATGGAGACGAACAATAAGGCAGTGAGGATTTTAGGACACACACACAAAAAAAAAAAACCTAATCACATTTTCCACAGAAGCTTGGAGAGCGTTGCTGAGGAATTTTCAAAAACGTTTTCTTCTCTCCTCCTCCCTCCTGCTCCTCGTGCCAGATTCAGCGCGGAAAGGACATACCCTATAGTATGGGCCTGTTTAGATTCCCGTAGACTCTGACTCGCTGCTTCCCTGTGTTGTGATTGGCTGAGATGTCTGGTTTGATGCCGTCCACTCGTCACAGTGTCTATGTGAGTGAGACCAGCTACGCTAGCTGGATTTTCCATCCATGTTTCGGGTTCGAGAGCAGCTGACTGAGCCGAATCTCATTCCTCAGACATACGGAAAGTTATAGTTGGGTGTGAGAGAAGGCATGTTCTTATCCATGGAAGCTGCACCTAGGAATGAGATATACTATGATGTTTACATGGATATGGGTGTCTTGTGTGGAGGTGTGTGTGGGCGTGTGTTGGTGTGGGTGGAGGTGTGTGTGAGTGTGTGCGTTGGTGTGGGTGGAGGTGTGTGTGGGCGTGTGTTGGTGTGCGGAGATGCGTGGGTGTGTTGGTTGGTGTGGGTGGAGTTGTGTGTGGGCGTGTGCGTTGGTGTGGGTTTCGTGTGTGGAGGTCTGTGTTGGTGTGTGTGTTTTATGAAAGTGTGTGTGTTAGTGTGTGTTTTATGAAAGTGTGTGTGTTAGTGTGTGTTTTATGAAAGTGTGTGTGTTGGTGTGTGTTTTATGAAAGTGGGTGTGTTGGTGTGTGTTTTATGAAAGTGGGTGTGGGTGGGAGGGACTTTATCTTCTTGAATCAGCAAGCAGTTCTTCCTTCAGTCATACGGTGAAGTCTGTCATGGAAACGGTATGTGTGTGTGTGTGTGTGTGTCTGCATATGTGTGTGTGTGTGTGTCTGCATATGTTTGTGTGTGTGCATGTGCATGTGTGTGTGTCTGCATATGTGTGTGTGTG
>BROE01000015.1:9260848-9265938 GCA_036571765.1 Plecoglossus altivelis
TTTTGTTCGATTGTCACGACGAACAAAAGCATGAAATTCAACCAGATGCAAATGTACGATAGGATGATCATTAAGCTTCGTGGAATCGGACGTTGCTGTGTTTGACGAGGGGCAGCGAGGGGAAGTGCTCTCTCAGCTTGGAAGAAAGAAGGAAACAGCCAATGAGTGTGTTTACTGAAGTTAGTTTACTTCACAAAACTCCAGAGGCGGTTTTTCAATTCCCTTATTCAGAGAGACAGACAGAGAGACAGAGTGAAAGAGAGAGAGACAGACTGAAAGATAGAGAGACAGAGACAGAGTGAAAGGTAGAGAGAGAGAGACAGATAGACAGAGTGAAAGTTAGAGAGATAAAGAGATAGAGAGACAGCGTGAAAGATAGACAGAGACAGTGAAAGCTACAGAGATAGAGAGATAGAAAGACGGAGAGACAGAGAAAAAGAGAGACAGAGTGAATGCTAGAGAGACTCCCAGTACCATAGTGTGGAGGGTGGAGATCGCTACAGGTTAACAGACTACCTGTGCTGTAAACATGCTGTTCTCATCATGTAAGAGAGCGTGAGGACAGACATTCTGCTGACATGCTGCTGCACATATCATAAAACCTTTACACAATGTATGTTTATATAAGCAGATGACAGTGTTGAATGTATGGATTAGTGTATTTCAGAACTGAGACCCTGGGTCACTGGTGGGACTGAAGGACAGGAGGATATCCAGACTGTTTCCTCTCTTCTGTTGACCTCTGACATCTTGACCTTCTCCCGCACGCCTGCTCCGGGACATCGCTGGCCCGAGCAGGAAGTGACACGTGTTGGTGCTGACTCATGTCTCTGGGTGGTAAACATCACCTGCATCATTTATACTGAACAAGGACAGATCTCACTCAGATGCTTCAGGAACATGCTCACACACACACACACTCACACTCAAAGACACACCACACACGCACACTACACTCACACACACGCACACACCAGCACACACACAGGGTGTGGGATGTGCCGTCACATAGAGTCACACACACGACACACGACGCACACAGCAACACCCAAGATCAGCACGCACACACTACGCGGCACAGGACAGTCATGCTACACAGGGGAGTTCACACACACACAGCACACTAACGCCACCACACTACACACACACACACAGGGGAGTCACACACACACACAGCACATCCACAGCACACACACAGCAGGTCACACACAACAACAAACACACACACACTCTTTCACAAACACACACACAGATTATATACACAGGACACACACACAGACACACACCAGCACAGCAGAGGCACAACACACACACAGGGTCGTGGGTGTTGGGAAGTTCACACTCAACATCATCACAAGAACATCACACAGAACACACACACACACAGACACACACACAGGACACAACAGGTCGTGTCAACAATATACCAGAAAAGGTTTCCCCCCGCCAACACACACTACAACCAAAGCACCAGCACGCATCACAGTAGGGTTGCACACACACTTACACAAGATGAGTGTGACAACACACACACACACACAACCGAGTCGACAACAACGCACACACGTGACATGCATACGAGCACAGATTGTCACCCACACACTGGATACACACACGATCACACACTCACACATTACACACACACACCTCAACACACCACTCACGTAGCACCAGATGCACACATACAGAACACATCCCGTCAGACACCATACATCACACACACATCACACACACACATCACGCGTAGGATACCCAGACACAGCAGTCGGGAGCCCTCGCTGCTGTGATGACAGTAGCATCCTGTGAGAAATATCACACAGTAAGTAAACACAAGGAGTCTCCAAGTCCTTCGCTGAAGTCACGGTCTCCTGTGGTTGGAGACCGTGACTTCAGTTCATAAAGATGACCAGAAAAATGCTTTAGCAGTGAACGTTTTGACCGCGTTCTCCCCTCAGGGAGAATGAAAGTTGTGCGTGCAGTGTGGGGAGGAAACAGGTTTATACGTTTGGCTTGTCGCTCCACACTCTGACCCTGGATCAGAGAGAGGGAACTGACTTGATCCTCTGATCCGAAAACTTACCGACCATGTTCACATCGATCTTATCAGGAGATCCTGTTACATCAAACTGCTTATCTCTCAAAAGAACACACACTAACATTTTCGGAAGAAGTGATTAGGTGTCAATCGTAAACGACTAGGCCAAAGATGTATGATATTGAGATATACCAATATAAGAAAAATATTAAATATGAAAAATGTGTATCAAAACTACAGACATTCAGAATCCAGTCACTATCGGTGGTATATTTTTACAACATTTCATTCTTTCCGATTGCTAGGCACTATCTTCAAATGTATCGGTTATCTTTCGCTAAACAATGCACACTAATCTCACAACATTTCAGGAAACCAGCTAAACCACTCATAAAGAAATCCACTTTTGCAAAACTCATCAAAGTCTTTAAAAAATACATCACTCAAATCATCATTTTATTCCACACACAAACCTTCAACTTTGCCCTGAATGTATAAACCTGAACTTCTTGTGGTTTGAACTTGTTCTGCATCGAAGGTAATTTGACATTTGTTATCTAAAAGCTGGACAACTTCCTCTATTAGTCTGACTATGTGATGAACAGCGTGTGGGATCGAGACAGTGTGTGTGGTAGACAGTGTGTGTGATAGAGGCAGTGTGTGGTAGAGACAGTGTGTGTGGTAGAGGCAGTGTGTGGGGTAGACAGTGTGTGGGGTAGACAGCGTGTGGAGTAGAGATGGTGTGTGTGGTGAACAGTGTGTGGGGTAGACAGCGTGTGTGGTAGACAGTGTGTGGGGTAGACAGTGTGTGGTAGACAGCGTGTGTGGTAGAGGCAGTGTGTGGGGTAGACAGTGTGTGTGGTAGATAGTGTGTGTGGTAGAAAGTGTGTGGTAGAAAGTGTGTGGGGTAGAGACAGTGTGTGTGGTAGAGACAGTGTGTGGAGTAGATAGTGTGTGTGGTAGAGACAGTGAGTATGGTAGACAGTGTGTGTGGTAGACTGTGTGTGGGATAGAGACAGTGTGTGTGGTAGAGACAGTGTGAGTGGTAGACAGTGTGTGTGGTAGACAGTGTGTGGGGTAGAGACAGTGTGTGTGGTAGATAGTGTGAGTGGTAGACAGTGTGTGTGGTAGAGACAGTGAGTGTGGTAGAGACAGTGAGTGTGGTAGATAGTGTGTGTGGTAGACAGTGTGTGTGGTAGACAGTGTGTGGGGTAGACAGTGTGAGTGGTAGACAGTGTGTGGGGTAGACAGTGTGTGGTAGATAGTGTGTGTGGTAGAGACAGTGAGTGTGGTAGAGACAGTGTGTGGTAGATAGTGTGTGTGGTAGAGACAGTGAGTGTGGTAGATAGTGTGAGTGGTAGATAGTGTGAGTGGTAGACAGTGTGAGTGGTAGACAGTGTGTGTGGTAGACAGTGTGTGTGGTAGAGACAGTGAGTGTGGTAGATAGTGTGAGTGGTAGACAGTGTGTGGTAGACAGCGTGTGTGGTAGAGGCAGTGTGTGGGGTAGAGACAGTGTGTGGAGTAGATAGTGTGTGTGGTAGACAGTGTGTGGTAGACAGCGTGTGTGGTAGAGGCAGTGTGTGGGGTAGAGACAGTGTGTGGGGTAGACAGTGTGTGGTAGAAAGTGTGTGGGGTAGAGACAGTGTGTGTGGTAGAGATAGTGTGTGTGGTAGACAGTGTGTGGGGGGTAGAGACAGTGTGTGTGGTAGAGACAGTGCGTGGGGTAGAGACAGTGAGTATGGTAGACTGTGTGTGGTAGACAGTGTGTGTGGTAGAGACAGTGTGTGGTAGATAGTGTGAGTGGTAGATAGTGTGTGGTAGAGACTGTGTGTGTGGTGGATAGTGTGTGGTAGAGACTGTGTGTGTGGTGGATAGTGTGTGGTAGAGACTGCACGCACAGGGCAGGCAGGCTGCAGCTTGCAGGAAGTTGTCAGTGATGTGTCAGGTTGGCAGAGCAGAGCTCAGTCAGGCAGGAAACAGGAGCTCATGGAATGTGGAAGTGTTGCTTAACAGCAGCCGTATGTACAGAGCCAGCAGGTTTCACTTCAGCCTGCAGAGAGCTGCCCTGTGCAGGGAGCCTCCACCCTCATCTCCACCCTCGCTCACAACCCCACCCTCTCACCATCACCTCCACCCTCACCCCCAACACCAACCTCTCACCATCACCTCCACCCTCACTCACAACCCCACCCTCTCACCATCGCCTCCACCCTCACCCACAACCCCACCCTCTCACCATCACCTCCACCCTCACCCCCAACCCCACCACCAGCCTCAACTCTGTCACATCCACCCTCACCTCCACCTTCATCCACCCCAACCCCACCTCCATCTGAACCTCCACCTTCACCCTAGGCTCACCCCTCTCTCTCCCTCTCTCTCTTATCCCCGCTCTCCCACAGCAATAGGAACGACTAAGACTCCTCCTCTCTATTACATCATCACGACCATCCAGTTGCCAAGGCGCAGGTAGCAACTGACGTGTTTGTTGATGCTGTAGCTGAAAGACCACTTATCCATCTCTGGTTTCACATCCCAGGTCCCAAGTCCTGGTCTGTCTCACCAGCTGGTCACTGCTCCTGTAATCAAGGTCATTTCTGATTGGACCTGAAAATAATTTTCAGCCTTTCAAGCAATACTTTTCTGTCTCAACATTTAAACTTCCTCCGTGTCTAATTTCGGTCTAAGGGGCTAAAGTGCTTCTCCGACAAAAGACTAACCAGCCTTCTTGGTAACTTCCTGTTTCTTCCTTGGAAGCTTGGAGGTGAAATTGCTGTAGGTAGTCAACATGTTTTCCCCTGTTTTGGAAAAAAAAAATGGAGATGTTTAATGGGCATCAGGGGTTAGGCGCAGGTAGGAAAACAACTTACGAGATGGATGCATTAACAGAACCTCTCAGAGGAGGATTTCGAGTGCTCGCATCGAAGCCGTATGAATGTGGGTTCTTCTCTTTTCGACCGTTTCCTCTCTGCTCTGTGTTCAGCCTTTCCCTCACGGTCAAGCGAGGATGATGGGTAAATCGCACAGGGGAAGGGGATGTGAGGGGGGGGGGAGG
>BROE01000015.1:9266874-9281874 GCA_036571765.1 Plecoglossus altivelis
CACCCCACCCCACAGAATGCTTTTCAGTTTACTGTCTGTCTCTTCGCAGAAGGTTCAACCTTCGTTCTAGTGAGCGAGTCTGAAAATATGTGTTTCTGAGTGCCTTGTTGTTCCATGTACAGAGTCTAGCCAATCACAGCTGAATATGTCTCTCCCCAGTCAGTGGACGCAGCCTGTCCATTTGATTACACGAGAGCTTGTGAGTAAAAGAACAGCTTGTTCTGGAAATCTGAGAGGCAAATGAAAAAACATAGGTTAGACAATCTACATTCTAAGGACATTTACAACGGACGTAGAAACACACACACACACACACACACACACACACACACACGCACACATGAACGTACTGTACTGTACACATATACACACGCATGAACACATGCATGGACACACACGCAGTGTACCAAAGTTTGTCCTTACACACACCCTGGTACAGTAGATGTCTATGCATTCATTGGGCTGCATTAGAAAAACCTTCAGTTCACATTTTCCATGCATACGCTGTTAAAGTTGGAAGTCATGCTGTGTGTGTATACACAGCACACTGTTAATCACGCAGTTGATTCCGTCTGTGCGTTTCGCCCAGTGGCTGTGTTTCGACTTCTTCCTTTCACCGAGACTCTGGGGTATATTTAGCCCACGACTGTGGAAACAGTGTTGATCGACGCACACGGCGTCGTCGTGAGGTGGTCAGGTTGTCGAAGCAGTGTGTGTTGCTGCCTCGCCATCTTCTGAAAGACCGAAGGTGCCGAACTCAAGCTGGCGCATGGCACGGAATAATGAACACGGGAAGACACGATGCTGTGTGGATGAGTTATCCTCGATAGCCCCTGCATCTCCATGGGCTGTTTTCGAGCGATAACCTGTCTCACGGTGAGCTGTTACCAGAACGATAACCTGTCTCACAGTGAGCTGTTACCAGAGAGATAACCTGTCTCACAGTGAGCTGTTACCAGAACGATAACCTGTCTCACAGTGAGCTGTTACTAGAACGAAAACCTGTCTCACAGTGAGCTGTTACCAGAACGATAACCTGTCTCACAGTGAGCTGTTCTGAAGAGATAACCTGTCTCACCATGGGCTGTTTTCGAGCGATAACCTGTCTCACAGTGAGCTGTTACCAGAGCGATAACCTGTCTCACAGCAGGCTGTTCTGAAGAGATAACCTGTCTCACCATGGGCTGTTTTCGAGCGATAACCTGTCTTACAGCAGGCTGTTACCAGACAGATAACCTGTCTTACAGTGGGCTGTTACCAGACAGATAACCTGTCTCACAGTGGGCTGTTACCAGACAGATAACCTGTCTTACAGTGAGCTGTTCTGGGCTGCACCAGTGACCAGAGAAAGAGCTCTGGTTAGAGCAGATCTATCGGAACGTATGTGATGTCGAGTAGCAGTGTGATGGAGAGCCTGATATCCTCTCCTCTGGTCTTCATTAGTCAGAGGAATGGGGGTCCGGCAGGGGGGTTCCCCACGGGGCCTTCACACGGCTTCATCCCCTGTCCCCCCCCGATGCCCCCCCGCCGCCCCCAGAAGTGGGTCAGTCGGAGCGTGTTGTGGAACACCTTCCTCTCTGCGTCTGCAGACGCTCTACCATCATCATCACCACCATCTTCCTCCTCATCTCCAGCGCTCCGCTGTGCGCACAGTCTTAGTTTAATCCATCCGATGACGTGGTTTCCGCTAGCAACAAGGTCGGGAGTTCGACTTTCACAGCGCAGTTTTTAAATGTGTATTAATTTATCTCTGCCGCTTCAGCTTATAGCTACATGCAGATGGCGGTGCATTAGAAGCAGAACGTTGAGGGTTCTCCCACAGAGCAGATATCAGAGAGTAGAACGTCGAGGGTTCCCCCTCAGAGCAGATATCAGAGAGCAGAACGTTGAGGGTTCTCCCACAGAGCAGATATCAGAGAGTAGAACGTCGAGGGTTCCCCCACAGAGCAGATATCAGAGAGTAGAATGTCGAGGGTTCCCCCTCAGAGCAGATATCAGAGAGCAGAAAGTCGAGGGTTCCCCCACAGAGCAAATATCACAAGCAGGTGAAGCTCTAACAGTGTTCCTCTGGTCAGAGATGAGGAAGAGGCTGTAACAGTGTTCTAACAGTCTCTAACAGTGTTCCTCTGGTCAGAGATGAGGAAGAGGCTGTAACAGTGTTCTAACAGTCTCTAACGGTGTTCCTCTGGTCAGAGATGAGGAAGAGGGTGTAACTGTGTTCTAACAGTCTCTAACAATGTTCCTCTGGCGGGAGATGAGGAAGAGGCTGTAACTGTGTTCTAACAATGTTCCTCTGGTCGGAGATGAGCAAGAGGCTGTAACTGTGTTCTAACAATGTTCCTCTGGTCGGAGATGAGCAAGAGGCTGTAACAATGTTCCTCTGGTTGGAGATGAGGAAGAGTCTGTGTTGGCCAGCCGCAGCTGAGCGAGGTGAGTCTGGGGAAGTTTGCGACCTGAGAGGTGAAAGTCGGTTCAGGGTTCGCTGGCTTGGGCCCAGAGCTGAGTCTCCTTAGTGAGGGGAACATTAGTGATCCAGAGTGGGAACGTAAGTGTTAGCGGTTGCAGAACAGTCTAGGCTCAACTAGACTGTTCATCTAGACCAGTGGTTCTTAACCTGGGTTCGATCGAACCCCAGGGGTTCGTTGAGTCAGTCTCAGGGGTTCGGTGGAGGTCAAGACACACACCTGACTCATATGATTATATGACTTTGAAAAAATCATATTTCAGTTTTTCAATTAAGAAGGGTTATGGTGAATGCGCATACGAAACTGGTGGGGTTCAGTACCTCCAACACGGATAAGGACCACTGATCTAGACTGTTGAACCAAACCCAAGATGAAGAGGTTCATAACACCAACAAGCGCTTCTCAAGATAACCTTGGAGAATGACAAAAAGGCGTCCCTTTTGATTTTTCTAGAAATGATTCAGTTCAATTAAGTTCACAGTTTTGATCCCGGGGGGGAAACTCATGATGGAAAACAGGAAGCAGTGAAGCAGACACGAGAGAGGCGAGAGGTGTCGGAAGAAAGCAGCGCACACTTCCTGGATCTCTCAGTCGATACAGACGCCATATTTACCACAGCTCAGTACACATGCGTCGCCCTGGAAACCGTCTGCAGGTGGGCCACACCATCCGAGAAACCAACAGCGTTGAGATCTGACAGATGCTGGAATTTTGATCCACAAGTAGGTCACTGTACTTGTTCTGGGGTTTTTTTTTTTCTTCCCTTTGTGCAGAAAGTGCAAATTGTTACCTTTCGAATGATACGTCATACATGGAAGTTAATGGAGGAAGAATGCGGAATCTACCGGCAGAGAAATTATCTTTATTTATTACTCGTCTCACGCAAGTAACGGATGGGAACAAAACCTGGTGGACGTCACTCACAATTTTCTACGTCTTTTAATATAACTGTTCTTTTACATCATCGGGACACGAAGACGCCAACAAACACGACATTGAAACCTACCACAGCCATCTTCTTTTTTATTCAAATACTCCAAAAACACCACAGGATATAAGAGTGTACCTTACTCTGTTGCCATGGCGCCCTTCTCCCAAACCATTATTTCGTATTACCCACTTAACTACCGAACTCAAACACCTCCGACCGCGTTGAGCAGAGGAACGAGGACTCGCTCGGAACGTTCTCCTGGTCACGGCAAACGTGTTGATGTCTTGAAATGGATTTGAGATGTAAATGTTTAAATACATGAGGTTGTTTTGCGTTTGGAGTGAGGCTACAGACCAACCGCATGACTAGGGAAGTCAGGAGAACCTGGCATTCTGAACCCTAACTCAACAGCCCACCCTGCTAAGCTAAGTAGATTCAGTCTGTTGTGGGTTTCAATGTCACAACTCCTGTCGAATCCATTCCTGCGTGACGTGTGTTTGTGCCCCCCCCGTCCCCCGTACCCCCCGTCCCCCCTCCCGTCCCCCCGCCCCCCGGCCCCCCGTCCCCCCCTCCCCCATCTCTAGCCGCCTTAGGTAAAAGCATCACAGGAATATCCAGAAAGCACCTGTACCTGTGAGTTTTTCCTTGTCAAACCAGGGACCTGCTTCATGTTGTTGCCCGATGCGAGCCCTCCTCTCTCCTCTCGTATCTCCACAACTAAAACAGGAAGTTGCTCATGCGGCAAGGCTGTTAGAGTGAGGCTGAGAGAGTGAGGCCGGGGGGATGAGGCCAGGAGAGTGAGGCCAGGAGAGCGAGGCCGGGAGAGTGAGGCTGAGAGAGTGAGGCTGAGAGAGTGAGGTTGGGGGAGTGAGGCTGAGAGAGTGAGGCTGGGGGAGTGAGGCTGAGAGAGTGAGGCTGAGAGAGTGAGGCTGAGAGAGTGAGGTCGGGGGAGTGAGGCTGAGAGAGTGAGGCTGAGAGAGTGAGGCTGAGAGAGTGAGGCTGGCAGAGTGAGGCTAGGAGAGTGAGGCTGAGAGAGTGAGGCTGAGAGAGTGAGGCTAGGAGAGTGAGGCTGGGGGAGTGAGGCTGAGAGAGTGAGGCTGAGAGAGTGAGGCTGAGAGAGTGAGGCTGGGGGAGTGAGGCTGAGAGAGTGAGGCTAGGAGAGTGAGGCTGGCAGAGTGAGGCTAGGAGAGTGAGGCTGAGAGAGTGAGGCTGAGAGAGTGAGGCTGAGAGAGTGAGGCTGAGACAGTGAGGCTGAGACAGTGAGGCTGAGAGAGTGAGGCTGAGAGAGTGAGACTAGTGGAAATGCATTGCCATATGTATCCAATATTGATGCGTTGAGAGAGCTGGCAGGTCCCAGTCATTAGAGCAGCTGTAGGCTTCTGGTCTGCCTGGGCCTCATCATCGCCTTCCCCTCAGACATGTTCCTCTGCAAAATACATGAGCAAAGCCAACTGCTCCGTCGCTTAAGTTGTCTGACCATTTCTTAAAATAAAGTTGGAAAAAAAACAACCTCTCCCTCTGTCTGTTTGTGGAAGGCAGTTAAGATGGACGATCCTGACTGTCGAGACGAGATGGAAATATTGCGGCGGGTTTTTTTTTATATTGTGCGTGTAAACTTTCGATCGAAGATCTTCATCCAAGCAAAGAGGACATAACACTGTGTCCGGATAATCTGATATCTGAACGATCTCTTAAGGAGGACCGGTTCAGACGAAACGATGTGTGTTGACAGAAGGCTGAGCGACCGACAGGATGAAAACACAAACAGACTAAACTCGATGATGGTTCAAGAAATAATTGACGGAAAAAAAAAACATTTTTTTGTGTGTAAACTAAAGAAGACGAAGGATCTGGTTGGCCGAAGGTGTTGGTGAGCTGTTTAGACTTGTAGACAGGCCTTGACACATGTGGGATTAGTCCCCGGATTCTGTTGTTTTGTTTTAATATGGTACGTTTGTTTGTATCTACGGTCTAATTGGAGTTGTAATATAACCTTCCCTTGAACACAGGATGTATTGTGACAGGGCTGCTTTGATGGAGTTTGAAAGATCCAACTTTGAGATGTTTTCAGATACATCTGAAAGGCCACGTTGAAGAATGTGCTGAGTCAATAGCCAGCTAAGATTTTTCTGTCAGTCTCGCTCTCTTTTCTACATTCATTCTCTATT
Organism: Plecoglossus altivelis; assembly: GCA_036571765.1. Taxonomy (NCBI): domain Eukaryota; kingdom Metazoa; phylum Chordata; class Actinopteri; order Osmeriformes; family Plecoglossidae; genus Plecoglossus; species Plecoglossus altivelis. Next base: position 9,272,439 of record BROE01000015.1, read on the forward strand.
TCTTTCTCTCTCTCTCTCCCGTTCTGTCTCATTCTCTCTCTCTCTCTCTCTCTCTCTCTCTCTCTCTCTCTCTCTCTCTCTCTCTCTCTCTCTCTCTCTCTCTCTCTCTCATACACACTCTCTCCCATTCTCTGTCTATGTCTCTCACTCTCTCTCTCTCTCTCTCTCTCATACACACTCTCTCCCATTCTCTGTCTATGTCTCTCACTCTCTCTCTCTCTCTCTCTCTCTCTCATACACTCTCTCTCTCCCATTCTCTGTCTATGTCTCTCTCTCTCTCCCATTCTCTGTCTATCTCTCTCTCTCCCCCTGTTCTTCATGTCTTTGTTGTTGTCTGTTCCAGGAGTGTGCCATGACACCATTCATCTCCATTACCAGTCTTGGTAAACAATGGCTGAGAGCCACCTGCGGGAGCCATCGAGGGCCCCAACCACGGACACTCCTGCTGGGCTACACAGCACTACCCGCTGCTGAGGAGCCTATCTGGGCCCGGGGAGGCCCATAAATCTCCATAAACATCAGCTGTGCCCCCCTCCCTCCCTCCCTGCCTCCCTCCCTGCCTCCCTCCCTCCCTGCCTTCCTGCCTCCCTCCCTCCCTCCCTGCCTGCCTGCCTTCCTGCCTCCCATCCGCCCTCTGTCCCTCCCTCCCTCCCTCCCTGCCTCCCTGCCTGTCCCCCTCCCTGCCCCTGACTCTCACAGGCCGCACAGATAGGGGAAGGCTACGGGGAGGCTAGGGGGAGGCTAAGGGGAGGCTAGGGGGAGACCAGACTGAAGACCATGAGAGGGAGGAGTGAACTTGTCTTGGCCGTTGAAAGGCTGCACAGGATGAGTTGACATGCTGCGGAGCTGTAATGATTCATCACTTCTCATGAGACTATTGAGAACTGACGGTAAGACTCGTGTAGCTAAAGCAGAGTCCGTGTGCTGCAGTTTACCTCAGCATCCCTGCTGCTGTTTGCACAAGGAAGACCTGGCTGTTTGTTCTACCAATTCGTGCCTAAGTGTGTGTGTGTGTGTGTGTGTGTGTGTGTGTGTGTGAGAGAGAGAGAGAGAGAGAGAGAGAGAGAGAGAGAGAGAGTGCCTGTGTTAGAATGTTTGGGAGAGGATGTGTGTGAGAGAGGATGTGTGTGTGTATGAGAATGTGTGTGTGTGTGCGTGTGTGTGTGTCTGAGGCAGAGTATGTGTGAGTGAGAATGCGAGTGTTTGTGAGAGATTGAGTATGTGTGACAGTATGTGTGAGTGTGCGTGAGTGAGTGTGAGAGTGCTTGACTGTGTGTGAGTGTGTGTGAATCTGCTCTCTTGAGCTCAGACTTCCTTCCTGGTGTGTATGTGTGTGTGTGTATTTGTGTGTGTGTTGTGTATGTGTCAGTTCATTAGTGTGTGTGTGTGTGTGTTGGGGGTGCAAGTGTATAATTGCAATGTCAGAAAATCTTACCATCCGATTGAAATGTTTGAAATACTTGTTGAAATACACGTTGACAACTGCTAAAGGAACAGAAGTACTTCATACATATTGAAGTCCACCAAGCCGTTAAACTTGTCTGGAGTTTTACCAGTCTTGCTGCTCCTGAAAGGAGGCGTGAAAGAGGTTGACCTGGGAGTGGAACCTTTCTGTCACCTTGTACAGACGTACACATATTCACACAACCCACCTGTCTGCTAGGTCTCACACCTTCTCAGGGGAAGAGCGGTTTTATGAAGAAGGAATTAAACCGAAAAAAAAAATCTGTCGCTCTAACGATGAGATGCTGCTATCGTCTTCGCTGATAAAAACCGCACGTGAAGGTGAGAACCCAGTTTCTCTCTCTCTCACCCTACCTTCTCTCTATCTGGAATTTTCTCACCCCTTTTTTTCTATGCGTCTCCCCCGTCTCTTCTCCCCTTCTCCCTCTTCTCTCTCCCCCTCCCCCTCTGTCTCCCTCTCTGTTTTTCTCTCTCCCTGTTAGTGGTGATATCACTTTACCGGGTCACCAGATTTCCCAGAGTCACCGAGGGGACACGTCGCTCAGCCAATGACTTCCTTACCTCTTGAACTGACTGATACATCCCTGGTGCAGCCGCAGCCTGCCAGCTGCCTCCCCCTCTCCCCCTCTCCCCCCTCTCCCCCCTCCTCAACTCCACATCAGGACATCAGTTACAGACAGGGAGGTAGGGGGAGGAGGGAAGGCAGGAGGGAGGGAGTTGGGATGGGGGGAGAGAGAGGAGAGGGTGACAGACACAGAAAAAGAGAGAACAAGAGAGACAGAAATAGAGAGCGAGACAATGAGGGTTGACTGAAAGAGAGAGAGAGCGAGCGATGACAGTGTGGTGAAAGTGGAGTGAAGGCACCAAAGGGAAGCTGATAAGCATCGAGGTGTATTTGAAGAGCAACTCATGCAACATTAATGACAGAGTAATTGCTTTGTAACCGTAACACTTACCAGTCCATCAATAATGACCACGGCAGCAAAGCTAAGGTTACCTAGGCAGGATCACAGGCTGGAGTGGTAAGGTTACAGCCCCGAGACTAGCTGAATGGGACTACAATTATGTTGGACAAATATTTATACAGCGTAAGGTTACTAGGACGCTCCAGCAACTCAACGAGACAAGAATAGGCAGGGCGACGCCAAAGGCAAATACACGTGTACTCCTTTCTATCTCCTCCATGGATCCAAGAACAGATAATTGACTGATCTGAGAACAGGAAATAGCTGTGAGGAAGGGGAGCTCAAGCGTCACGCTGGCCTGATTAGAGTCGACTCTAAAACACCTCGTCGATCGTTTTGCGTGGAGAGGTGGGGGAGGTTCGAAGGGATGTTTTAACGTCACTCTCGTGTTTGTAAAGACTCGGAATCGGTAAGATGTGTTTGTAGAGCCTTAGAGTCAGTGCGATGTGTATCTAAAGACTCGGAATCGGTAAGATGTGTTTGTAGAGCCTTAGAGTCAGTGCGATGTGTATGTAAAGACTCTGAGTCAGTGTTCATAAAGGCTTGAACGAAATGTTTGTGAAGGCTTGGAGTCTGTACGATGTGTTTGTATAGGCTTGGAGTCTGTACGATGTGTTTGGCTCAGCGTCTCTACGATGTGTTTGTATAGTCTTGCAGTCTGTACGAAATGTTTGTAAAGGCTTGGAGTCTGTACGATGTGTTTGTATAGTCTTGCAGTCTGTACGATATGTTTGTATAGTCTTGCAGTCTTTACGATATGTTTTTAAAGGCTTGGAAACTGTACAATGTGTTTGTAAAGTCTTGCAGTCTTCATGATGTGTTTGTATAGTCTTGCAGTCTGTACGATATGTTTGTATAGGCTCAGCATCTCTACGATGTGTTTGCTAAGGCGTGAAGTCTGTACGATGTGTTTGTTAAGACTTCCCTTAGGCTGGGAGTCTGTGCGATGTGTTTGTTAAGGCTGGGAGTCTGTACGATGTGTTTGTTAAGGCTTCTCTTAGGCGTGAAGTCTGTACGACATCTCAGGGTACATATTGGCATTCAGAATGCTGCTCGATTCAATCGATAGAACTTCAGGTGAGGGATGTTGTGATGTCTGGCTTTTCCTTCCCACAGATCAAACTTGCCAGCTATCAAGATGGTTTCGACTAGATCCTGTGGAGAAAATATGTTTCTGCTGACGGGGAAAAGAGGAGCGAGTCCTTTTCATTCTTTCCTGCCTCAAACCCAACGCCGGGACAGACTTCTACAGAATATATCAGTTTCACCTTTCAACTTTTAACCTTGTCAGCTCAATCCTTGATACTGACCAGAACCAATCTACAACCTTGACAACACACTGGTTTTCACCCGGCTGAAATAATGTGGGGAATTCTCCTAGTACAATATGCGCAGAGTAATACTCTTTGTGTCAAACACACATTAAAAAACCCAGCCTGCTAGATGAAGTTAGTCCCCAAGGTTTCTCAATAAGAGAAGGCACTTATGACCTAACGGTGAGACTTATGTTTCTGCTGGTGTTCTGGCGTTCGGTGCCATTCGTATTCCTTATGAACGCTGTCGAGCTTTCAAATAGGGCTTCATATCATCCTGCACTGCAAGGCTTCCCTCTCGAAAGTGAACTGCGAAAAATATCTGAACTTGTTCACGCTCAAACAGAGTGCATTCACAACAGTGTGTTAAGTAGACTTATCAAAGTCGCTATGGCAGACATTGCAGATGTCAGCGAGATATTTAAATGATTCAATATCTGGACATGTCTGAGATGCCAACTCGCACCATCTTCCACGATCTTGTGGAATTCTCACTTCTCACGTGAACTGGCAGAATCTGATTGGCCAACGGCGAAATGTTTTGCGACGTGTTCAGCTGTGATTGGCCAACGGTGAAATGTTTTGCGACGTGTTCGGCTGTGATTGGCCAACGGTGAAATGTTTTGCGACGTGATAGGCTGTCACCGATTTCCTGTGTGTTTGGAAAAACCTACAACTTCCATGACAAGACAGGCTGTTGTCCAGCAGTAATACTATTGTACATCTTTAAAAGCTGTGTAGTGTGTTGGATTCATTGTTCAACCATGAGTCGGTAGCTAACACTTTTTCTGTACCTGCATGTTAGCATGTAGCTAACGCATTCACTGTACCTACATGTTAGCATGTAGCTAACACCTGTGCTGTACCTGCATGTTAGCATGTAGCTAACACCTGTCCTTTACCTGCATGTTGGCATGTAGCAAATACCTGTGCTGTACCTGCTCGTGTTCCTTCGTCTTCCTCGAGGCTTTCAATTGGCTGAGGGGCAGTTCTATGGGCGCACGCGAAGCCCTCTGTGGCGTTGCTTGTGAACGTTTCCGAGGGAAACCAGAGAGGGTTGAAGGTCCAACACGACAACGTTGCGAGAAAAACGAGAAAATCCATATCTCTTAAGCAAACACTGCAGTCGATCATTTACCGGCTTACTCCTTGTTGGCAGCAAGGGCCATGTCAGTGATCTTTTCTACATTCTGTCCGTAGTCCTGCTGACACAACACAGCCATTCTTTTCTTGTCCTCCAGAGGGTTTCTTGGCAATCAAGACAGATGGGAAACAATTCAATTTTTCAAATACGTTATTTATTGCGTTTGCAGTAAAGTACAGTGAAAGAGAGGGTCTTACATTGACTCGTAAACGTTCGCTTGTCAGTTTAATTGACTGGATTCACTGTCTGTCCTTCACCCCTTGACCCACAGCTCACACACACACACACACACACACGCACACGCACACACACACACACACACGTACACACACACACACACACACACACGTGCGCGCATACACACACACGTACACACACACACACACACACACACGTACACACGTACACACGCACACACACACTCGTACACACACATGCACATGCGCTGACACATATGCATGCACACACACACACACACACGTGTGCACACACACACGTGCGCACACACACACGTGCGCACACACGCACACACACGCGCGCACACACACACACACACACACGCACACGCACGCACACACACACACACACACACTCCTCCAGGGTCTCTTTTCATCAGTCTGCCTTGGGTCAGGACCAAACAAGCACGTCACCATTATGACTATTGATTCCAGACAGTTACCATTGATTTCCCCTCATCTCAGGATCCCCAGGCTCTTTACAGTCCCTCATGACCTGCCTGGTGGGTTCTCCTGTGTTGTGGGTTCTCCTGTTAGTTGTGTTCTCCTGTTATATGGGTTCCACTGCCTATTTGGTTCTCCTGCCTAGTTGGTTCTCCTGTTAGGTGGATTCTCCTGTTAGTTGGGTTCTACTGCTAGGTGGGTTCTACCTAGTTGGTTCTCTGGCCTAGTTTGTTCTCCTATTAGTTGGGTTCTCCTGTTAGTTGGCTCTCCTGCCTAATTGGTTCTCTGGCCTAGTTGGTTCCCCTGTTAGTTTGGTTCTTCTGTTAGTTGGTGTCACGTAACGAACGACGGATGCAATTGCAAGTCAATGTCTTTATTAAGAGCTTCACACACAGATGGTCCATCACAGGTAAGACACATCGAACACAGCAGGAGAGAAGTGACGCAGGGACCTCGATGGGCGATGAGAGTCCTTGATGAATGGTGACTGGTAAAGTGCGTCCGTGAAACTGTGCCGAGTAAATCCGTGGGTGAAATCTAGAGAACGATCCAACGAGAAAACAGAAAACAGGAAGTAATGACGAGAAATCCAATCCAGGGAACATACAAATATGAGCGAACACGGGACAGTAACACCAGGACTCCAAACAAGGATCTGACAAACATGAGACGAAAGACAAGGCGTTAGATAGGCAGGTGTTATTGCAAACAGCTGCAGCTGATCAGATAATCACTGGCGATGCCCACAAGCACAGTCAGGTGACACACCACTTAACCACACAACCACACTGACACCAGAATGAGATGGCGGATTTATGAACCGTGACAGTTGGGTTCTCCTGTTAGGTGGGTTCTCCTGTTAGTTGGGTTCTCCTGTTAGGTGGGTTATGTGGCTTAGTTGGTTCTCCTGTTAGTTGGGTTCTGCTGTTAGTTGGGTTCTCTGGCCTAGTTGGTTCTCCTGTTAGGTGGGTTCTCCTGTTAGGTGGGTTCTACTACCTAGTTGGTTCTCCTGCTTGTGGGTTCTCCTGTCTGGTGCATGAATGCTGCCTATCCTATCTGTGTACTATGTGGGTTCTCCTGTCTGGTGCATGGATGCTGCCCATCCTATCTGGGTACTAACCTGGTTTCCATGGCTCTGTTCCTCTAAGCTAGGGGTCTCCAATCCTGGTCCTCGAGGGCCTGATTCTAATGAATGAGCCATTACCAAGCTCTGTGGATGCTTCATAAAGACCCTTTATTAGAGTCAGGTGTGCTGGAGCAGGGAAACATTTAAAACCTTCAGGACAGCGGCCCTCGAGGACCAGGATTGGAGACCCCTGCTCTAAGCGATCTCTCTGTCTGCCTCCACCCCAGCAGACTCTGTGCTGCTCTGCTGCTCAGTCTGTACTGAGACAGAGCAGCAGACAGGAGCCCAGCTCCACTGCAGCTGGGAAGATAAGATCTTCCATACGAGTGGTGATGAAACAGAAGTTCAACGAGACTGCTCCCTGGAGTTCCTCACCCTCTCCCCCTCCTCTCCATCACTGACGACTCTCATCCCCTCCTCTCCATCACTGACGACTCTCATCCCCTCCTCTCCATCACTGACGACTCTCATCCCCTCCTCTCCATCACTCCCGACTCTCTCCCCCTCCTCTCCATCACTCCCGACTCTCATCCCCTCCTCTCCATCACTCCCTCATCCCTCTCTCCCTCACTCCTCTCCATCACTCCATCTTCTCATCCCCCCTCCTCTCCTCATCACTGACGACTCTCATCCCCTTCCTCTCCATCACTTGACGACTCTCATCCCCTCCTCTCCATCACTGACGACTCTCATCCCCTCCTCTCCATCACTCCCGACTCTCATCCCCTCCTCTCCATCACTCCCGACTCTCATCCCCTCCTCTCCATCACTCCCGACTCTCATCCCCTCCTCTCCATCACTGACGACTCTCATCCCCTCCTCTCCATCACTCCCGACTCTCATCCCCTCCTCTCCATCACTCCCGACTCTCATCCCCTCCTCTCCATCACTGACGACTCTCATCCCCTCCTCTCCATCATCTTCATTTCCCTCCCCCTCCATCACCCCCTGTCTCCCTCTCGCTCCCCTCCTTCCAGTTTGTTGTTCAGGAGTTGTAAAGACAATCCCTGGTCAAGAAGTTACGTTGGTTCCACAGCAGGTTAATGTGGATTTTTCAACTCTCCTTATTTATTTTGTTGTTGTTGTTTATTCTATGCAAACACTGTTTTGCTGCTCCGATCGAATTACCAAAGCCCAATATTTGTTTACAACTGACGTCAAACATTCACCACAAACCCCAGTCACCCCAAACCTTTGGAAGTTGTCCATGAAAGAAATTCAAGGCTGATTACTTAAACGCACAGCTTTTATAATGTCTACACAAGGATTTTTGTCCACATCCAGAATGTTCTATTTACCTGTGTGACCATGTTTGAGAAGGGTCAGATCTTTTGTAGAGTAATCCTCCAAAAACCTATTAAAATAACCAGAAGAATAAGGTTGGTCTCATTGTTGGCCTTCGTTTTCATCAAAAAATGGTTTTCAGAAAGAGACTCCACGCTCTCCAGCAGATCCATTATGTTCTCAAGGATTATCAGTGGGTGTCAAGGTGCACAATCATCGTACCCAGTATTTCAAGGCTGACTATCTCACTGAGAAGGAGACATTAGTCAATGTTATGCCGAGGACGTTCTCGTTCTTGTTCTACGTACCACGCAGTGTTGTGGGTTCTGTTTAAGTAAGAGTCTTCATGTTTACCTTGAATAGTGTACGGCAGTCACGAGGGAGTCATCAAGAACTATTATTCATTTGGGGACGTCTACGTATTTGAGACACCTTTATTTTGTTAAGGTTCGTTGATGCAGCGGTTTAAAGTTAAACGTAGCTTGTGTGGTTACGGAACAACTTTTGTGTTGCCAGCTTCACTTAGATAATAGGCGTATTATCCGACTGTTCAGAAGGATTTACCATGGATTAAAAAACGAATTATAGTCTCATTGTGCATTTTATCCACAGGAAGTTTGCGAAGACGACTTTGCAATACGTTGAAAGAGAGAGAGAGAGGAGGGGCGGGAGGGGGGTAATTTTTCTCCAAAACAAAACGTTTTGTACATCTGCCCCGGTTGCCCTAATAGTAGCAGACCAATAGTGATGGAAACTGACTCGTCTGGAAGTGACAAGCAAATGTTTTCTTTTCTTTCTCTCTGGTTCGCACGTCATATTCAAACCTTCGCTCAGAAGAACACTTAAAGCTCTGTTTGAAGATCGTTACGCGCCCGCAACGCTGCACGGGTCGACACAGTAGAGGCGACAGGGGCCCCTTGTTTTCGGTGTTTAAACTGAGTCTGATGAGAACTTTCAGTCTGTCCAACTCATTAGTTTGGTCCTTGGACTGTACATATGGGCAGGCTACATTACTCCCAGCCCTCTTTCAGATTCCCCCCCCAAACTAGGCCATTTGTTTCTCATTTAACTCCCATAAATCACTCGGAAGAAACAAAAATTCAAAGCGAAACGCCGGCGACACTTAGGAGAGCTGGTCGAAAAAATTGGCCGTTCTGTTGGTAATGTCATTCAAATGTTGGATTGATTTTCATGAATTACACCGAAATAACGAGAAAGCTTTTTTGATCTGATGTGAAAAACTGGAGTTGGCCAGTGGTCCCCTGACAGATTTGTTTAAACAATATAGTCCAAGTCAAAACCACCAACTGAGAAACATACTGCCTCTGACCGTCAAGCCGATGAGTTATGTGAAAATAAGTTATTTTATTTTTCCCAGGCAGAATTCCAAAAGGCAGGGCAGAGAAGCAGATTTGTCTAATTGCGTTGATTTTCGTCAGACTGACGTAATAAAATCTGGT
>BROE01000015.1:9288382-9305882 GCA_036571765.1 Plecoglossus altivelis
GCTGATTCTGGGGGGGTGTGGAGGTCGACTCTGGGCCGGCCTGCTTTGATTAAAGCCTCCGGCCCACAGGGGAACCTGACCACTGTTCCGGGGCCCCGCTCGACTTCCAGCACATGTGAAGCAGGGAGAGGAGGAGGGAGAGAAGGAAGGAGGGAGGGTGGGAGAGGAGGAGGGAGAGAAGGAAGGAGGAAGGGAGAGAGAGAGGGAGAGGGGGAGGGGTAAGGAGGGACGGGGAGAGGGAAGGAGGGAGAAGGGGAAGGAGGGAAGGAGGGAGTGAGAGGGGGAGGACAGAGAGGGGGAAGGAGTGGGGGAGGGAGGGAGAGAGAGGGGGAAGGGATGGACGGAGAGGGGGAGGGAGTGGGGGAAGGAGGGAGGGAGGCTCAGGGGGGACATTTGAGACTGTTTAAACAAATCAGCGAAGAATATCACTCACGGCGAATCCTGTGGGAGCTGCGGTTAGTTAGCTTCCCTGCTGTCGAGGCATCGGTCTCCTCACGACACCTTTTGTCACTGCTAACAGCGTAGGAACCAGAACAAACAACCGATCCGCAAACTCCAGAACGGAAAGGAAGCCCGCATTTCACTTCGCGCCGTTCCCGTGGAGACGGCCGCAACGCCACCTCTCCTGCCGCTCTCGAAAACGTTGCGGCAATTTACGACAATCTGGTGTCAGGGGAGTTAACGTTGGCTGGGCCTAATAACCCGCTGACCTGTGTGTGTCTGTGTCCTGAACACATGTGTAAAACCCAGATGGCCGGCTGTAATAAACATGGCCAGGAGTCTTTGGCTCACGTTAAGGGGCATGGCGCTGGTGTTGGGTTTCAAGCACGGCTCCGGGGCATGAATGTTCTCTAACCAGACTCTCCTGCAAGCTTCACAAGAGCAGGAGGAGGAGGAGGAGGAGGAGGAGGAGAGGGGCGGGAAAACAATCTCAGCTTCCTTCTTTGGTTTGTCATTCTTGATGTCGGTGAGATGCAGAAAGAAATGGGGTTTGTGGGACGAGGAGGAGGGGGGGGGGGGGGGGGTGAGTGTGTTGGAGGGGTTAGAGGGGGGCAGGCACAGAGGAGGTGAAGGAGAGGTCTGGGGAAGTCAGAAGAGGTGAAGGGGATGGAGGAGAGAGGCTGAAGAGAGAGGAGGAGGAAGAGAGGGAGAGGAAGGAGGCAGGAGTGTAGGAGGCAGGGATTCAAATGGTTCAGCTGTTCTCATATGGGGGCCGGATGTTTGAGGAAGAAAGTAGGGCAGGGAGAGGGAGGTGGAGGAGGGGAGGGAGGAGAGAGATGAAGAGGAGGAATAGTAGAAAGAGGAGGAAAGGGAAGGAGGAGAAGGGAGGAAGAGGAGAGGTGGAAGGGGAGGAAGAGGAGGGGTTGAAGGGGAGTAGGAGGAGGGTTGGAAGGGGAGGAGATGGAGGGGTGGAAGGGGAGGAGGAGGAGGGGTGGAAGGGGAGGAGGGGTGGAAGGGAATGAGGGAGGTCTTGTGACAGAGGCCATCCAGAGTGAAGGCCCTCACTGTGATGAACCTCACATCTGTTTTCACTCCAAACAATCAGAGGCACTGCAGGCTGCTGTGGCCTGTTATTAAAGGCTTTCTGTGGCCTGGCTAGGGACAGCACAGACAGGGTGATTTATCTGCACTGCTGAGTGGACAGGGATTGAGTGTGATGCACGGGGACATGGAATTTCAATCAGTCATCCAGCCTGAAACCAGGCTGCCCAGAAGGACTCGGAGCGTCGTCTCTCCTGCAGAGAAGTGACGGAGACGCGCTCCTGCATTCCTCACCAGGAAGAGCAGGTCCTCTCTCCTTGCCATGCGGAGCATCAGCTCAGAGGAATCAGACCAGAGCAATCAGACCAGAGCAATCAACCCAGAGCAGTCAGGCCAGAGCAATCAACCCAGAGCAGTCAGACCAGAGCAATCAACCCAGAGGAATCAGCCTCGAGGAATCAGTCCAGAGGAATCAGCCTAGAGCAATCAACCCAGAGCAGTCAGGCCAGAGCAATCAACCCAGAGCAGTCAGGCCAGAGCAATCAACCCAGAGCAATCAGGCCAGAGCAATCAACCCAGAGCAGTCAGGCCAGAGCAATCAACCCAGAGCAGTCAGCCCAGAGGAATCGGCCCAGAGCCAGAAGATCTGAGCATCAGAGAGGGCCTGGCTACGTTATTAGAAACGTGAATCTGTTGTTTGCACAAGCCTCTGCCTGCTTAAAGAGAGTGTGAGGGGAGAGGAGGTGGAGAAGGAGGGGGAAGAGGAGGAGGAGAGAAGGTGGAGGAGGAGAGGAGGGGGAGATGAGATGGTGAAGAAAAGGAATAGCGAGGAGGAGAAGAGAGAGAAGGACAGGAGGGAGAGAAGAGGGAGGAGGAAGAGGAGGAGGAGGAGAGGGTACAAACGAGGTGTATTGAACTATTTCAAACTATCGAGGGACGCCTCTTTTGCAAAGCAATGCAGAGTGCTTCTCTTGTTAGCGCAAGAAACTCTGGAAGAGGGAAAATGCGTTTCCCCATTCCAGCTCATCGCCTCGATCCTCATCCAGGTTAGACTGTCTGTTTGTCGTGCTCTGGGCCTTCAGGAGGCGAGGGAGAATCTACAAGAAACAGGAAGAGACCCAGGAAGAGAGGGAGTTAAACCCTCCAGTCTAGGACCTCCCTTCCTGTTCGTGCTCTCTCTGTCCTTCTCTCCAGCCTCACCAGTACTCTGGTAAATAATTTGGGGTAGAGCCCTCTGGAAGCTCAATAATTCAGCATTGCCTGATCAAGACTCCAGCCAGCTGCTCCATTAGTGGACTAACTTCTCCTCATCTCTGCTGCCCAGAGTCCAGGACTGCAGGGCGGTGTGTGTGTGTGTGAGTGTGTGTGTGTGTGACTGTGTGAGTGTGTGTGTGTGTGTCACTGTGTGTGTGTGTGTGACTGTCTGTGTGACTGTGCGTGTGTGTGACTGTGTGTGTGTGTGTGACTGTGTGCGTGTGACTGTCTGTGTGTGTGACTGTGTGTGTCTACATGACTGTGTGTGTGTGTGACTGTGTGTGTGTCTGCCTGACTGTGTGCGTGTGCCTGCATGACTATTCATGTGTGTGTGTGTCTCCATGACTGTGTGCGTGCATGTGCATGACTGTGTGTGTGTGTGTGTGACTGTGTGTGTGTGTCTCCATGACTGTGTGTGTGCGTGTGCATGACTGTGTGTGACTGTGTGTGTGTGTCTCCATGACTGTGTGTGTGTGTGACTGTGTGTGTGTGTGCATGACTGTGTGTGTGTGTCTCCATGACTGTGTGTGTGCGTGTGCAGGTCCTCGGTCCAATCCAATCACGTCAGCTGTAGGCCCTGCTTCCTGAAACAGAAGTGGGCGGGGCCTTCTGTCCTTCAACGCCCTACACCCATGACATCACAGCTGAGCTGGGCGGGGCTAAGAGTCGGGGGAACACGGCGAGGAGGACATCAAACGCACCTTGGTGTTTCCTCGTGTTTTTGCGGCGCCGGTTTTACCGTGGTCGTCTGCTCGCTTCCCCTGCTCGCTCACGCCGCTGAAAGACAGATGGGGGACTGTCACCGGGTGGCGTGACTGCTGGACTGGGAGGGGGGAGAGGGGGAGAGCGGGGGAGGGAGAGGGAGAGAGGTGGGGGGCGAGAGGGATAGAGAGGGGGGGAGAGGGAGAGATAGAGAGGGAAAGAGAGAGAAGGGGAAACAGAGAGAGGGAGAGAAAGAGAGAGAGGGAGACAGAGAGAGGGAGAGAGAGAGAAAGAGGGAGACAGGGAGAGATAGAGAGAGAGGGAGAGAGTGGCTGGTCTGTCACAGGCTCGTCACCACTTTAGTCTCTGTAAGCTCCTCTGGCAAAGGAACACCGAGACAAACGACCTGAGCAGATCAGACACACACACACACACTCACACACACTCACACACACACATACACACATACACACACACACACATACACACACACATACACACACACATACACACGCACACACACACACACACACACACATACGCACACACACACACACATATACACACACACATCGACACACTCGGACTCAGACTGACGCTCTCTTCCCCGTCGGGCCAAAAAGCAAAACAGGATAGAATTTTCTGGTATTTTTCTCTTTTCTCCGTCTCTTCCCCCCTCAGCACTTCGTCTGAACCTGCTGCTGAATCGTACGTTTGATGATGAGAACAGGGTCGGAAAGGGACCGGCTCAGAGGGTTTCTACCTCCCAGTCGACCCGTTCTGATCACAGACGAGGGTCTGGGGGCAAACAGAACGAGCCGCTGTCCAGAGAACAGTGGAAACCAACATGTAGTATCAGAACAGGGGAACACAGCGTTAGAAGGTAAAGATGTTCACTTTAAACCCATCCATCCATCCATCCATTATCTACTGCTAATCCCTGGGAGGGATTGCAGTGCCGCTTGTTCCCATTTAAGGGCCACGGGTGACTGGAGCCTAACCCAATAGCTTTCGGGCCATAGGCAGGGTACACCCTGGACTGGGGCCAGCAAGTCGCAGGGCTCACTTTAAACCCCTTGGTTCTAATAGTAACAATGAGTTTGACCCCAGACCACAATCTGGCAAGAACAAAACAATAAGTGCCAAATAGACATCTTAGTCATGGCTATAGGAGAGGCCTATAGGAGAGCTCCTCTGAGATGGGCATGGCCCTCAGGGTGTCCTCGTTGGCAGTGTGTCAGGCCTCCTGTCACCTGTCACCTGTCACCTGTGTGTGTGTGTGGAGCAGTCATGGCCCTCCTGCTGGAGAGAGAGTTACCTTGGACTGGCAGGAAGTCTCATCCATAACATCATCACCTTCTCCTGGCCTCGACACGTCTGGCAGGAGAGATGGATGCCTTCTGCTGGAGGACGATGGGGTAATGGCATGGCAGCCTAGCGACGAGGCAGTCTCTCCCTCGTATATTATTATTAATGGGTGGTGGGGGGTATTAAGGGTCGGTGGGGGCCGGTGGTAGTTAAAGAGTCGTTTGGTTTGGTGGGTGTATTTATAGGGTTGTGGTGGTATTAACAGGTGTGGGTGTTTTAAGGGTGTTGGGGGTATTAAGAGGTGGTGGGGGTTATTAAGGGGTGGTGGGGGGTATTAAGGGGTGGTGGGGGGTATTAAGGGGTGGTGGGGGGTATTAAGGGGTGGTGGGGGGTATTAAGGGGTGGTGGGGGGTATTAAGGGGTGGTGGGGGGTATTAAGGGTCGGTGGGGGGTATTTGGGGGTGGAGGTGGGAGGTATTAAGGGGTGGTGGGGGTGGGGATATTAGGGGGGTGGAGGTGGTGGGTATTAGGGGGTGGAGGGGCCTCTCAATTCTCACTGACATCATTCGTCAAGACGACAAAGAAACTGATTGGAGGAGAGGGATTGTGAGAGCGCAGGTTTGGTTGGTGAACCTGAACAAGGTCATCTTCTCTGAAGGATGTCATCATATCTGGTTTTCATCCATTTACATGTCTTACATAAAATAAGCGAACATCTCTTTTCCCACTTGTCATGTCCACTAACAAAGTTTTCAGATGCATCCTAATTCCCATAATCATTCTCTAATCAAACATTTGTTTGATCAGATGAATGCTTTTAGCAGACGATGGATATCTGCTTTCATCTATTTAAGATTTGCAATCCTCTTGCTGATGAGACGCAGCTAAACTTCAAAAGCTGATGACATTTATAAACTATCTTATCTATGTAAAAAACATAAATATCAAATGAACGTTTCAATATGCAACGTGAGACGACTGGAGAATCGACCGTGCTCAGATGTGAAGTCTTCCTGTGGAACAGACAGACAGTTTGTACAGACATGCTACAAACTCACACTCGCTCCAGACACGCGTGCAAACTCACACTCGCTCCAGACACCCGTGCAATACTCACAGTCGTTCCAGACAGTGCGTGCAAACTGGCACTCGTTCCAGACATGCGTACAAACTCACACTCGCTCCAGACACGCGTGCAAACTCACACTCGTTCCAGACACGCGTACAAACTCACACTCGCTCCAGACACCCGTGCAAACTCACACTCGCTCCAGACACCCGTGCAAGACTCACACTCGTTCCAGACGCTTGCATAACTCACACTGTTCCAGACACGCGTGCAACTGGCACCTATCCGACATGCCGTACAAATCACACTCGCTCCAGACAGGCGTGCAACACTCACACTCCGTTTGCCAGCACACGCGTACAACACTCGACACTCGCTACTCCACCACCCGTCTCGCAAGGTTCTCTCTGTTGTCTCCCTCTCTCTGTCTACCCCCTCTCTCTGCCCCCCCTCTCTCTCTGACTCCTCTCCCCCCTCTCTCTCTCTGTCTCCTCTCTCTTCCCCCTTCTTCTGACTCACTCTCTCACTGCTTCCCCTCTCTCTGCCCCCTCCGCCGTCTCTCTCTGTCTGACTCCTCCCCCCCTTCCTCTCTCTGTCTCCCTCTCTTCCCCCCTCTCTCTGACTCCTCTCTCTTCCCCCACGCCGTTGCTCTCTCTCTGTCAAACCCTCCTCTCCTCTGACTCCTCTCTCGTTCCCCCCTATCCTGCCTCCCTCTCTCTCTCTGAACTCCTCTCTCCTTCCCCTCTCTCTCTGTCCTCCTCTCTCCACTGCCCCCCTCTCTCTGACTCCTCTCTCTTCCCCCCTCTCTCTCCGTCCCTCCCTCTCTCACTGCCCCCCCTCTCTCTGTCTCCTCTCTCTCCTCCCCCCCCCCTCCTCTACCTTCCTGGGTTCGGACTATCCAGTGGTAGAAGTCTAGACCTTTTCAGATTAAATTTTTACGCGAGGCAGAGTGCCGTTAATCTTTTATTCCCCTCCAGGGCCCGTCCCAGTCAATCAGCTCAACACCGGCGCTGATGAAGAGAATATGAGCCACAAATGCTTCCTTAGATGATGACGGTGCAGTCCTCTGTCCCCCCTCACCCCCCCTCCTCCTCCTCCCGCCATCTTTCCTCTGGCCAAACATAACGTGTGTATTTACATTCCTGTGTTCCGTGCAGAATCCGTAAAGGATCCAGAAATGTCACTGTTCTCAAATCTGTTTAGATCTGATCTGAGATCCGATCTGTTTAGATCTGTTTGTATCTGAGATCAGATCAGATCTGTTTGGATCTGTTTAGATCTAATCTCAGATCAGATCTGTTTGGATCTGTTTGGATCTGAGATCAGATCAGATCTTTTTAGATCTGTTTGGATCTAATCTCAGATCAGATCTGTTTGGATCTGTTTGGATCTGAGATCAGATCAGATCTTTTTAGATCTGTTTGGATCTGAAATCAGATCAGATCTGTTTGGATCTGTTTGGATCTGAAATCAGATCAGATCTGTTTGGATCTGTTTGGATCTGAGAACAGCAGAATCGCAGCTACTTCCAGCTACACTTAAACTGCTGGACCACAGTGTGGCAGTCTCTCAGTCTCTCAGTCTCTCAGTCTCTCAGTCTCTCAGTCTCTCAGTCTCTCAGTCTCTCAGTCTCTCAGTCTCTCAGTCTCTCAGGTCAAACTAACATGAAACATCCCACCTGAAGTGGCGATGCCGGCTGATCTAATCTTCACCTAACCAAGGTTCAGGAGAGAACATATTTGGACAAATGCTCACTTAGTAACAAAACACCGAACAAACAGAAATGTTGCCCATCTATCTGATTAAATCCTTGAAGCCTCTATTAATAACATGTATGACATCATATCCTGGACTAGGGGGCTTCCTCAGTGGAAGATTAGCGCTCAAATCTCTTAATCCGTCACCCTCGCAGTCATCCCTCCGTGTGAATCAGGAGCCTCGCTTAGGACTGAGGCCAATCACAGCTCAGAGACAGGATTCTACTGACTCAAGGAGGGAGGGAAGGAGGGAGGGAGGGAAGGAGGGAGGGAGGGAGGGAGAGAGAAAGGAGGGAGAGAGAGAGAGGAGGGAGAGAGGAGGGAAAGAGAAAGAGAGGAAAGGTAGAGTGTGATAGAGAGAGACGTAGAGGGAGAGAGAGAGAAGTAGAAAGAGGCATGCGGGAATAAAAGACTTCGTCCTCATTCAAACCGATGACTTGCACCAAAACCCCAAACATCAGCCTCTCTCAAACACCTCTGTCTCTGATCACCAAGTCTGTGAGTAGCACCTGCTCTAAACAGGTGAGCTACAACACAGTGTTCACAGACACACTGAAGGTCCTGGGTGGCGATGGGGGGTGGCTGATCTCAGGAGGAGGCCGGGGAGGGAGTGAGGGAGGGGAGGGGGAGGGTTGGAGGGTGGAGTGCTGGTTGCATGCTGGGACAGGGGGCTGGAGTGTGTTCTGCTGAGAAGCCGAAGACGTTGCCAAGAACAACCTCCCTCCTGGCAGGGAGACACTGAAGGACTGCAGGACTGCAGGACTTGAGGGAAGGAAGGAAGGACAGTGAGGGGGAGAGAGGGAGGAAGGAGGGGAGAGAGAGGAGGGGGGGGAGAGTGAGAGAAGAGAAGGAAGGACGGAGAGAGAGAGGAGGGATAGAGGAGGGAGGGGGGGGAGAGAGGGAGAGAGGGAAGGAAGGAGGAGAGAGATGCGGAGGTGATAGAGAGGAAGGGAGAGAGAGAGAGAAGGAGGGAGAGAGGGAGAGAGAGAGGGACGGAGAGAGAGAGAGGGAGGGAGAGAGAGAGGTGAAGAAAGGAAAAACACACTCTGGAGGTAACAAATAACTCCCCCCCAATACACACACACACACACACTCACACACACTGTATGTGATTTAACATGAAAGCAGATTAGAGTATCATGGCTGGACACCAGATCCTGTCCTCTGGACTCTCTGGCCGTTGATTAGTACCGTCTGTCTTCAACCACACACACGAGGTCACTACGACGATGGAGGCGCAACCATGGAAACGTTTGGAATTGGTCCAATCAGGAGTGTTTAGTATTTGCACGGACGTGGATGTTGTGGCCGTGTGTTTTCACGTCTCAGTTATCTGGGCGGATTCTCTCCAGGGTCCGATGCAACAGAACTTCAAAAGTTGCAAGTGAAATACACGAGTACGAATACAAGGACTGCATTCGTAAACTCAGCCATGAATTAAGCAAAATATACAAAGCACAGCGTTTAAAAGCCTGAAGCAAAAAGCGTCTCCTTCTGTTTTGAAAAAGTGAATTTGCCAACAACATCATAGCCCCTCGTCTCCGTGAAGGACCGATTGCCTCCGTCAGACCTTTGCGTGAACAACCTTTCCACCAACCTTTCCATCTCTCCACCAGTATCTGCTTCCCTTTTTATCTCTGTTTGGAAAACAGATGAACTATTTCAGAGAACGCCACTCTGACTCTTCTTTGTTGGTTTGTTTGTTCCCTGGACGTCATTTTGTTCTTTTTTTCTGCGAGCTCTGGACTCCTGTCACAGGAGGAGGAACACAGCTGGTGCCAAGCAGAGGAGCAGAGCAGATCAAAGAACAGAGAGGGGGGAGAGAGAGGGAGAGAGAGAGGGGGGGAGAGAGAGGAGAGGGAGAGGGAGGGGGGAGAGAGGGGGAGAGAGGGGGAGATGAGGAGAGTGAGAGGGAGGGGGGAGAGAGGGGAGAGAGGGGGAGAGGAGTAAGGGGGAGAGAGAGGAGAGGCGAGAGGGACGGGGAGAGGTGAGAGTGAGGGATAAGGAGAGAGAGAGAGGGAGAAAGATGGGGGAAAGAGGGGGAGAGAGAGGAGAGGGAGAGGGAGAGTGAGAGAGAGGGGTAGAGGGAGGGAGAGAGAGGGAAGAAGAGCAAGGAAGAGAGAGGTAGGTAGAGAGAGATATAGAGGGAGATATAGAGAGATACAGAGACAGAGAGAGAGAGAGAGAGAGAGAGACAGAGAGAGAGGCAGAAGGAGAGAGAGAAAGAAAGAGAAAGAGAGAGAGGCAGAGGGAGAGAGAGAAAGAGGGAGAGAGAGACAGAGAGAGAGATGTCAAATAACACACCGTCAGAGATATCCCAGGGTCTCTAAGCAACAGTACAGAACATCAGTCTGCCTCTCCTGTCCTCCCTCTACCTTCACCTGCCTCCCCCTCCCTCCTCCTCCCTCCCCCTTCCTCCCCCACACACTAACAAACACCTCCTGCCTCCTCTTCCCCACCTCCTGCCATTGCGATCATCAAGCCCCAGCCCCAGACACCCAGCCCCAGACACCCAGCCCCAGACACCCAGCCCCAGACACCCAGCCCCAGACATCCAGCCCCAGACACCCCGCCCCAGTCCCAGCCCCAGCCTCAGCCCTGGCCCCAGCCCTGGCCCCAGAGCCCCGGAGCCCCAGACACCCAGCCCCAGACATCCAGCCCCAGACACCCAGCCCCAGCCCCAGCCCTATCCCCAGCCCCTATCCCCAGCCCCAGACATCCAGTCCCAGCCCCAGCCCCAGCCCAGACATCCAGCCCCCAGTCCCCAGTCCCAGTCCCAGCCTCCCAGCCCAGACATCCAGCCCCAGACACCCAGCCCCAGCCCCAGTCCCAGCCCCAGCCCCAGACATCCAGTCCCAGCCCCAGCCCCAGACATCCAGCCCCTGATTCTAAATCTAACCCTGTCCCTGTTTTCATGGTTCTAGACTTCTCTAACCTTCACTCTTGGTCTGTTCCTGCTATCAGCTCTCCTCCTATCACTGCTGTGGACCAAGACTTAAGGTTCACCACAACCCAACCACCAATCCCAACCTAGACGCTGTTTTGATGTTTTGGTTAAGAACCCTGCTTTCAGTCAGAGTAACTGGTTGTGTTTAAGAGGTGGAGTGTTCAATCTCAACATTTTGGGTCTTGGCACAAGAGGTCACATAATTGGAAATCTGCAGTCAGGTTGAGAAAAAATCTCTGAATGGTTGGATTTTTTCTCGAAAAGAAAGTGAAAAATGAAATAAGAAACCAATCTAGCGTCTCCTCTCAGTCGTGCTGTGTCTTATTTTGGCATCCGAGTCCTTTCTGATTGGCCTCTACGCCACAGAGCGCCAGCCAGCTTCCTCATCGTCCTCCAGTTAGAATCTGTCGTTTCGAATCCCCCAACCCAGGAAGCAGAGCCAGAACACAGGACGCCTCCTGTCAGCTTCTGTGTGTGTGTCAGCAGCCTCTAATAGAGGCTGGTCTGTCTGAACCAGTCAGCAGCCTCTAATATAGGCTGGTCTGTCTGAACCAGTCAGTAGCCTCTAATACAAGCTGGTCTGTCTGAACCAGTCAGCAGCCTCTAATAGAGGCTGGTCTGTCTGGACCAGCCAGTAGTCTCTAATACAAGCTGGTCTGTCTGAACCAGCCAGCAGCCTCTATTAGAGGCTGGTCTGTCTGAACCAGTCAGCAGCCTCTAATACAAGCTGGTCTGTCTGGACCAGCCAGCAGTCTCTAATACAAGCTGGTCTGTCTGGACCAGCCAGCAGTCTCTAATACAAGCTGGTCTGTCTGAACCAGCCAGCAGTCTCTAATACAAGCTGGTCTGTCTGGACCAGTCAGTAGCCTCTAATACAAGCTGGTCTGTCTGAACTAACCAGCAGCCTCTAATACAGGCTGGTCTGTCTGAACCAGCCAGCAGTCTCTAATACAAGCTGGTCTGTCTGAACCAGCCAGCAGTCTCTAATACAAGCTGGTCTGTCTGAACTAACCAGTAGTCTCTAATACAAGCTGGTCTGTCTGAACCAGCCAGCAGCCTCTATTAGAGGCTGGTCTGTCTGAACCAGTCAGCAGCCTCTAATACAAGCTGGTCTGTCTGAACCAGCCAGCAGTCTCTAATACAGGCTGGTCTGTCTGAACCAGCCAGCATTCTCTAATACAAGCTGGTCTGTCTGAACCAGCCAGCAGTCTCTAATACAAGCTGGTCTGTCTGAACTAACCAGCAGTCTCTAATACAAGCTGGTCTGTCTGAACCAGCCAGCAGTCTCTAATACAAGCTGGTCTGTCTGAACCAGCCAGACTGATGCTGCTGCTGCTGCTGAGAGAAGCAGAACCATCCTTGGTTGCAGAGTTCCTAGAAGATGAAGGAAGCGTGGGACGAAAGGGTTCACCTGCTGGTAGAGGCGTCAGGTGTACAGCACGTCACCTGCGTCTCAAACACCAAGCTTAAGTCCTTCCTGTCGCGCTCAGTCTCACCTTCCTGTACCTGTTTCTCTGGATGTATTTCTTCACAGGAGGACATTTGGTTTGAATCACTAATGCTACTGAGAAAGACGGAGACAGATAGACAGACAGAGAGAGACAGAGACGGAGAGACACAGAGAGAGACAGAGAGAGAGACAGAGACAGACAGACAGAGACAGAGAGAAAGACATAGAGAGACAGAGACAGATAGACAGACAGAGAGAGACAGAGACGGAGAGACACAGAGAGAGACAGAGAGAGAGACAGACAGACAGAGAGAGACACAGAGAGAGACAGAGAGAGACAGACAGACAGAGAGAGACAGAGAGAGGAGCATGTTTGGAAGCAGTGTCATATTGTATCCCACTCTGTGTACAGTTAGTCTCTTCCATCTCGAAGGCTTTTGGGTGGGAAATGGCCTGAAATCAGCCATCTAAATGATGGGAAATGGTTTGGTGGTTATTGGCAGAGAAAGGGAGTGGTTATATGAACTTGTCCAAAAAGCCTTCGTAGTAATCTTAAAAGTATCATTCATGACAGATGTTTCCAACAAAAGGTTCCCTTTTGCTCTCATTTGCGGTCTTGGGGAGTAGGGGAGAGGAGGACAGAGGGGGAGGGGAGAGGAGGAGAGGAGAGGAGGAGGAGGAGAGGAGGAGAGGAGGACAGAAGGGGAGAGGAGGGTAGAAGGGGAGAGGAGGAGGAGGAGAGGAGGAGAGAGGGGGAGAGGAGAGGAGGAGAGAGGCGAAGAGGAGAGGGGGAGAGGAGGAGAGGAGGACAGAGGGGTAGACGAGAGGGGGAGTGGAAGAGAAAGGAGGAGAGGAGGAGAGGAGAGAGAGGGATAGAGGGAGAGGTGTGAGGGGGGAGAGAAGGGGAGAGGAGAGAGACAAGAGGTCTTGAGGGTTGTGGTGTAGGAAAGGACAGAAGTGAATTCCAGATAAGCTGGTGTTCTTTTGTTTGTAGTTAGTCTGTTTTGTTGTTTGTGTGTAAATGCGGCCTTTTGTTCTGTATTGCGGGGATGTTTGTGTGACATAAGTGTGTGCGTGTGTGTGTGTGTGTGTGCGCGTGTGTGTGCATGTGTGTGTGGGCGTGTGTGCATGTATGTGTGTGTGTATGTGTGTGTGTGTGTGTGTGTGTGTGCGCGTGTGTGCATGTGTGTGTGTGTATTTGTGTGTGTGTGTGTGTGTGGCCCAGTTCTCCTGTACACAGTAGTGTGTGTGTGTGTGTGTGGCCCAGTCCTCCTGTACTCAGTAGTGTGTGTGCGCGTGTGTGTATGTGTGTGTGTGCATGTGTGTGCATGTGTGTGTGTGTGTGTGTATGTGTGTGTGTGCATGTGTGTGTGTGTGTATGTGTGTGCATATGTGTGTGTGTGTGGCCCAGTCCTCCTGTACTCAGTAGTGTTGCAGCGTAGTCAATCGTTCCTGAGGTGTGTTTAGTGTCAGTCCTCAGGGAAGCTATATCATGATCAGTCCTCTGTGGACATGGACTCTCTCCTCTCTCTTCTCCTCCTCTCCTCTCTCTTCTCCTCCTCTCCTCTCTCTTCTCCTCTCTCTTCTCCTCCTCTCCTCTCTCTTCTCCTGATCTCTTCTCCTCCTCCTCTCTCCTCTCGCTCCCCCTCCCCTCCTCTCCCCCTCCTCTCCTCCTTCCCTCTCCCCCTCCCCTCCTCTCCTCTCTCCCTCCCCTCCTCTCCTCTCCTCTCCTCTCCCCTCCCCTCCTCTCCTCCTCCCCTCTCCTCCTCCCCCCTCTCTTCTCCCCCTTGTGTACCTGACATGGTACTGACTCCCCGGGGTCCCTCCGACCACTTGGTTGCGCTGCCTTTCATATCCATGCTCTCTGCGTTTGATTCAGACTGTCTGAATCGTTTGAGTTTCTTCTTTGTGTTTTGCTGGTTGTTTGGTTTGGTTTCGAACGTTCTCTCATCTTTTATTCTGTTTCGGTTCTGTTGATGTTTTTGTGTACGACTTTGTGGTGGTAATGAGCACACCTTGACTCTCAACGCAAAAAAGCAAATACACATGGAGCTCATGCATCAATACAGACAGACGGACACACACACAGACACACAGGTACAGACACACACACCTGGACACACACAGACACACACACACAGACAGAGACACGCAAACACACACACACACACACACCTGGACACACACACACACACAAACACACAAACACACACACACACACAGACACACACACAGACACACACACAGACACACACAGACACACACACACACAGTTAGGACAGTGACTGTGTGTTGATGCTCCCTGGTTGAAAGAGGTCTTCCTGTTGCCTCTGCATCAGCACAGCAGACTAATATCTGGATCACTACAGGATCCTTAAGGACACATCCTACAGAGAGGGGTCATTTCCAAACCTTCCCCACCCCCTCGTCCCCCCGTCCTCCACCCCCCCATCCCCCCGTCCCCCCAACCCTAACCCCCCAGCTCCCCCGTCCCCAGATAAGGAGCTTTTTTGCCTCTCATGCAGGATATCCTGGCTGCTGCCTTGCTGTAGCATAGCGTCTACAGCACAGCATCTGTAGTACAGCGTCTGTAGCACAGCGTCTGTAGCACAGCCTGCAGCACAGCCTGCAGCACAGCGTCTGGAGCACAGTGTCTGCAGCACAGCCTGCAGCACAGCGTCTGGAGCACAGTGTCTGCAGCACAGCCTGCAGCACAGCACAGCACAGCGTCTGTAGCACAGTGTCTGTGGCACAGCCTGCAGCACAGCATCTGCAGCACAGTGTCTGTAGCACAGTGTCTGCAGCACAGTGTCTGTAGCACAGCACAGCGTCTGCAGCACAGCGTCTGTAGCACAGCCTGCAGCACAGCGTCTGCAGCACAGTGTCTGCAGCACAGTGTCTGTAGCACAGCCTGCAGCACAGTGTCTGCTCGCTAACATTCCTGCTAACCCACTGATGTGAACTTAGGACACAAGGTCAGAGAGAGGCTAGCCTCTTAAACTGCTCATTAGCACAGATAATGGATTTGTTGGAAAGAGCTTTATGCTTTAGGGGGGGAAAGTCTCTCCAGTAAGAGAAGAACAGAAGCTTCAGATAGGGAGCAACACAGACTGCTTGGAAGTGATATCGTCTTCACGCAAATGGATGCATGTTCTCATTTTGAAACGCGTGTACGTGACCCACGGAGAGACGACTTGATGAGCGTGGAGCGTGGAGCTCGCCGTTCAGTCGATCGATTCCGCAGCGTGGAACGTGATGGAACTTTCTCTGGCTCGGGGTAACTTGCAGTGAAAGCTGTTGTCGAGGCTGTTCAATGTCTCTCGTTCATCAGGAGAGTGTTTTACTGAGAGTGTTATCAAGGAGTACTGCTCCACATGTGAGGGTTGTGCTCATCGCTTACAGTACGCTCTCTCTCGCACTCATTCTGTCTCTCACTCCCCCTCTCCCTCCCTCCCTCCCATTCTCCCCCTCCCACTCTCTCTCTCCCTTCCACTCTGTCTCTCCCTCCCACTCTGTCTCTCCCTCCCTCCCACTCTCTCTCTCCCTCCCACTCTTCCACTCTTCCCCTCTCTAGCTATTTGTCTCTCTCTACAAATATAATTTCCCTCTCTCTCACCCCCATGCCTCCCTCTTTCTCTCCCTCCCATCCTTTCTCTATTCTCTCTATTTCTATCTCACCCTCCTCTCCCTCTCTCCCTCCTTCTTCTTTCTTCCTCTCTCTCCTCCCCCCTCTGTCTCCCCCTTCGTTCTTCCCAGCAGCTCTCTAGACCAGATGTGGTTAATGTGATGATGTTGTGCAGGCCTCAGAGCAGCCGGGGGGGAGGAGGAGGGGGAGGGCGGTGAGAAGGGGAAGGGGGGAGGGGGGGGGGCCTGGGCTCCCGGGGGGTGCACGCTTAAATAACCAAATCATCGGAATTTCTGAAAACAATGGCTTCCTGACTTTTCCCCGACCTCTCACCTTATCGCTGTGAGGTCACGCAGCCTACACTTGAACCGTTCCTCCGCAACGATTGGTTGGCTCCTACCTCGGGTTAACCCCAGAGTCTGCAGAGGAGGGAGGGGGAGGAGGGACAGGAGGAGGAGGGAGAGAGGACAGAGAGGAAGAGACGAGCGGAGGAGGAGGAGGGGGAGGAGGAGGGAGGGGAGGAGGGGGGAAGGAGGAGGAGGGGAGGGAGGAGGAAGGCAGAGAGAGGAGGCAGTGGAGACAGAGGAGGGGGAGGAGGGAGGGAGGGAGGAGGGAGAGTAGAGACAGGAGGGTGTGGAAGAGAGGATAAGCGAGGCAGACGAGAGGGAGGGTGTGAAGGGAGGAGGAGAGAGAGGAGGGTGGAAAGAGGAGAGGAGGCAGAACGAGGAGGGGTGAGAGGGAGGGAGGCAGAGGAGGCGGGGTGTGGCGGCAGGAGAGAGGAGGTGTGGAAGAGGACGGAGTGCAGAGAGGAGCGAGGGTGTTGGAAGAGGAGGGAGGCAGAGAGAGGAAAAGGAAAGACGGCGAGGAGGGAGAGGAAAGAAAAGCGAAACAGTGAAAGAGGGAGGGATATATAGAGAGAGAGACAGAGAGAGGGAGGTGTAGAGAAGAGGGAGGGAGGGCAGAGAGAGGAGGGTGTGGAAGAGGGAGGGAGGGCAGAGAGAGGAGGGTGTGGAGGAGGTGGTGTGGATTCCAAGCCAACCAAACCAGAGTCAGCTTCTGTCTCCTCTCCACCTCTGCTGAGTCCACGTGGCGACCATCTTGGATTATAAATCAACCTTGATTTTATAAATCCATCAAGAAGATTTGCTTCATTTTTTTCTATTTCTCACACTGCAAAGCAGCAGTCTAAGTCTGGAACCAAGGAAAACGTAACTAAGTAAAAAAAATATGGCCAAAAAAACGGACTGAGTTTTCTTATTAAGAGGACATTGTCAAATGGATGCATGAACATTTACATAAAAACATTCACAGTAACGGTCACTTCCCAGAAGTTAAACGTGAGAGACTTAGAGTAGTGAAAGTGACTTGATGCTACAGACGTGATCATTCAAGGAACAACAGGACACAGACATCAACAGAACTAGGATGGGCCGTCGCTTTTTCTTCTTAGCACATGTGGAAGAAGCATTTAACTGAACAACACCTAGTGTCTCTTCACAAAGAGCAGAGCGGGGCTTTATCGAACGAATGTTGAGAGATCGACAGCCACTGCCCACAGAGAGAACGACCTCTCGCTACAGTGGAGAGCTAACCTCTCTCTGCCTTTATCCAGTCTTCGTGTTTTTGAATCATTGACACAAAATCTCCTGTTCTTTCGTTCTCCTGAGAAGGTTCAGAGAGAGAGAGAGAGATGGGGAGAGACAGGGGAAGAGAGAGGGGGAGACACAGGGGGAAAGACAGGGGGAGAGACAGGGGAAGAGAGAGGGGAAAGAGAGGGGGAGAGACGGGGGGAGAGAGGGGAATAGAGGCTGGAAGAGAGAGAGAGGGGGGATAGACAGAGGGAGAGAGAGGGGGAGAGACAGAGGACCAGCCCCTCTGACATCATCATAAAGAGACACAGGATCAG
>BROE01000015.1:9308382-9314833 GCA_036571765.1 Plecoglossus altivelis
AAAACACAGGAGCAGAGACAGACTGCAGACACAGAGACAGACTGTAGACACAGGAGCTGAGACAGAGACTGTAGACGCAGAAGTAGATAGAGACTGTAGACACAGAGACAGACTGTAGACACAGGAGCTGAGACAGAGACTGCAGACGCAGAGACAGAGACAGACTAGATGCAGAAGCAGAGACAGAGACTGTAGACGCAGGAGACTGTTGACCCAGGAGCAGAGACAGACTGCAGACACAGAGACAGACTGTAGACACAGGAGCTGAGACAGAGACTGCAGACGCAGAGACAGAGACAGACTAGAGGCAGAAGCAGAGACAGAGACTGTAGACACAGAGACAGAGACTGTAGACACAGAGACAGAGACTGCAGACGCAGAAGTACAGAGAGACTGTAGACACAGAGACAGAGAGAGACTGTAGACACAGAGACAGAGACTGTAGACACAGAGACAGAGAGAGACTGTAGACACAGAGACAGAGACTGCAGATGCAGAAGCAGAGAGAGACTGTAGACACAGAGACAGACTGTAGACGCAGAAGCAGAGACAGAGAGAGACTGTAGACACAGAGACAGACTGTAGACGCAGAGACAGAGAGAGACTGTAGACACAGAGAGAGACTGTAGACACAGAGACAGAGAGAGACTGTAGACACAGAGAGAGACTGTAGACACAGAGACAGAGACAGACTGTAGACACAGAGACAGAGACTGCAGAAGCAGAGAGAGACTGTAGACACAGAGACAGAGAGAGACTGTAGACACAGAGACAGACTGTAGACACAGAGACAGAGAGAGACTGTAGACACAGAGACAGACTGTAGACACAGAGACAGACTGTAGACACAGAGACAGAGAGAGACTGTAGACACAGAGACAGAGAGAGACTGTCGACACAGAGACAGAGATTGTAGACACAGAGACAGAGAGAGACTGTAGACACAGAGACAGAGACTGTAGACACAGAGAAAGAGAGAGACTGTAGACACAGAGACAGAGACAGACTGTAGACACAGAGACAGACTATAGACACAGAGACAGAGAGAGACTGTAGACACAGAGACAGAGACAGACTGTAGACACAGAGACAGACTGTAGACAGAGAGACAGAGAGAGACTGTAGACAGAGAGACAGAGAGAGACTGTAGACACAGAGACAGAGACTGTAGAGACAGAGAGAGACTGTAGACACAGAGACAGACTGTAGACACAGAGACAGACTGTAGACACAGAGACAGAGACAGACTGTAGACACAGAGACAGAGACAGAGTGCAGCTTGGAGATGCTACATAAGCAAACATACAATAAATAAAAGCAAGACAGAAAAATGTCACAAAGGATGGGTCTGAAAGGATCCCTTTGTGTGCGGAAATCGCCCATCAGTCTGGAGGTTTGGAGGTCTGTGCTGGAGATCACAGTAGGCCATTCTGCTTTCTCTGCTGTCTCTGGGAGTTATGTTGTTTACAGCTGTTCTCCAGAGTCTGGTCTATCTTGTGTTCCTCACGCTGTTCTCCAGAGTCTGGTCTATCTTGTGTTCTCCAGAGTCTGGTCTATCTTGTGTTCCTCATGGCTGTTCTCCAGAGTCTGGTCTATCTTGTGTTCCTCATAGCTGTTCTCCAGAGTCTGGTCTATCTTGTGTTCTCCAGAGTCTGGTCTATCTTGTGTTCCTCACAGCTGTTCTCCAGAGTCTGGTCTATCTTGTGTTCCTTATAGCTGTTCTCCAGAGTCTGGTCTATCTTGTGTTCCTCATAGCTGTTCTCCAGAGTCTGGTCTATCATGTGTTCCTCACAGCTGTTCTCCAGAGTCTGGTCTATCTTGTGTTCCTCACAGCTGTTCTCCAGAGTCTGGTCTATCTTGTGTTCCTCATAGCTGTTCTCCAGAATTCCGTCTATCTTGTGTTCACTCGTATAGCATGTCTCAGCGAGTCTGTTTCTGTGTTGCCAGTTGCTCTGAACTCAGACAGGCCGGCTGCTCTGAGCACGAGTGCGTGGCTGAAGTCTTCTCCATGGCCATGTGAAGCCATGTGCAGGACAGACGATTGTCGTGAGGTGCTTGGATGTGTTGGTATGCATGTGTGATGTGTATAGGTGTGTTCGAGTGTGTAGGGTGTGTTATGTGTATGTGGTATGTGTCTGTATGTGTGTGATGTTGGTGTGTAGATGTGTAGTAAGTGGGCGTGTATGTGTGTGTATTGTGTAGCGGTCCCTGTGGTGTGGTGTGTGTGTGTGTGATGGGGTGTGGTGCGCACCACTAACTACGGCGCACAACCCATGTATGTAGAGACCCTGACCCCACCCCATCCTACGAACTACCCCTGGCCCGCCCTCCCCACCATGACTGGCTGTAGCTGGAAACTCCTATCTTCACACAGCACTGACAAGGAAACACACAAAGGCATGTCAAGACAATCGAGACACAAACGCTGTTCCATTCCTACTCCGCTATGCGACAGTATTGAAGATTGTTCCGCTATCCCAGGAGAGCGAGGGGGAGGGGTCATCTTTGGTGTCAGTCAACAGTTATTCTCCTGTGATGCGTGGGGAAACTCTAACGCTGTCGGCCAATCAGGAGGCTTGTTCTCCCAGGTGAGGGCACGGCGTGGAGATGGTGGTGTTGAAGAGGTGTTAACATCTGTCAGTAGATCTACCTGCAGGCTCGACTCTGCCGCTCTGCACACACACACACACACACACACCGCACACACACACACACACACATACACACCGCACACACACACACACGTGGTATATTTGTTGTTTACTTGAGCAACGCATACAATCACACACACACACACACACCACACACACACACCGCACACACACACACACACATACCATCCACACACACACAATCCATACACACCTGGTCTATTTGATTGTTTACGCTGAGCAACGCATACACCACAACACACAACACACACACCACACACACACCCAACACACACACACACACAACGTCACATACCCACACACACCGTACACACACCACACACACCACACCCACACACACCACACACACCACACCGCCAACACACACAACACCACGCACACACACACCCACACCGACACCAACACACAACACACAATACACACACACAAGACCACACACACATCAAACACACACAACACACACAAACACAAGACCACACACCACACCACATCACCCGACACCGCACACACACACATCACTACACACAACACACACACTCACATGCATCCACACACACAAACACCACACCACAAACTACCAAATCATCTATTCACACACAACCCACACCACACCACACACCACAACACACACACATCACACACACACACACACACATACACACACACACATACACACACATACACACACACATACACACACATACACATACACACACACATACACACCACACACACACATACACACACACACATACATACACACACACACACACACACACACACACACACGCACACACACACACACACACTCTTGCTGAGGTAAAGATCATCCTCCTGCTGTCAGCTCTTTCCAGATCCATGAGGTCGGGGGAAACATTCAAAGTTTTTTTCCACGACAGAAAGACGAGAGAGATGTCAGTGACCTTTCACATCCTGACAGGCTGACACGTCATTTAACTGAACAGAGGAGGAGCCAGAGGGGACAGAGGGAGGGAGAGACAGAGAGGGACTGAGAGGGACTGAGAGAGACAGAGAGGGACTGAGAGGGACTGAGAGAGAAAGAGAGAGACTGACAGAGAGAGAGACAGAGAGAGACTGACAGAGAGAGACAGAGAGGGACTGAGAGGGACTGAGAGAGACTGAGAGAGACTGACAGAGAGAGAGACAGAGAGAGACTGACAGAGAGAGAGACAGAGAGGGCCTGAGAGGGACTGAGATAGAAAGAGAGAGACTGACAGAGAGAGAGACAGAGAGAGACTGACAGAGAGAGAGAGACAGAGAGGGACTGAGAGAGAAAGAGAGAGAGAGACACAGAGAGAGAGACACAGAGAGAGAGGGACTGAGAGAGAAAGAGAGAGAGACAGAGAGAGAGACACAGAGAGAGACAGAGAGGGACTGAGAGAGACAGAGAGCGAGAGACAGAGAGAGAGAGAGACAGAGAGAGAGAGACAGAGACAGACAGAAAGAGACAGAGACAGAGACAGAGACAGAGACTGAGAAGGATGGACAGACAGACAGAGGGCCATTAAGAATGAGACAGGGAGATGGGGAGAGAGAGCGAGAGAGAGAGAGAGAGAGAGAAAGAGAAAGAGAGAGAGAGAAAGAGAGAGAGAGCGAGAGAGAAAGAGAAAGAGAGAGATAGAGAGAGACTGAGAGAGAAAGAGAGAGAGACACAGAGAGAGAGAGAGGGAGAGAGAGGAGAGGGGAACAGAGGGTGATTCCTCCAGGTTGGTGGCACGGGGCGAGACAAAGACCCCTTCTTTACATACCACCACCCTCCCCAAACACAATCGAATGGATTCATCGCCTTGGCGACGTCCTCTTTATCACGGTCATCTGTGGTGCTGAGGTCTGACCCGCTCTCCTAACACACCGTGACGTTTCCCTCACAAAGACAGCCTCTCTACGCATCAAGGTCTGTGACCTGGTCTCCGGGGCAACGCTGATCCGGAGGTAGGTCTGTCGCACGGAGATAATCACCTCGCTCCGCAAGGTCACATGACAGAGAAACTTCCTCCTCAGGAGACGGTTACCTGGGACCGTCCACGGCGACAGAACGGAACTCTCCGGAACACGGGGTCGGATTCTAGAACGCGGTCTGCTGCGCGAACGTTCCGGTCCGGAACTCCCGGGAAGTCATCAGGTTTGAGTCTGATCTTAATCAGTAGTAAGCTGCATCTTATCACGATGTTTCAGGTCCTACGAGGCGCAAACTGCACCTCGCGTCGGCTTCGCCACCTCTTCGACAGAAACAAAGAGGTGTTTGTGCACGGAGAGACCCAGTGCCAAAAGCAATATTTGGATGTGGAAGCGATACCTGTCTCCAAGCTTCCTGACGGCTAGAAAGCTCTAACTTCACGTACAAGATAGGACCGGTTGGGAATCTGTGCCGAGCAATGTGATTAATGTTGCCACAGCCTTGATCCAGTGATGGCCTTGATTAAAAGGCTTCAGAGATGTTGGCTGTGGTGAGGAAGGAGAATGGAAGGGTTTGTTCTGGTGCCGAAACATGAGGGTGAAGGAGTCGACTAGGAGTGTCGAGGGGGCATGATCATACACACTCTCTCTTTCCCGGAAAAACGTCTAGACGGCCCACAGACTGGCTCCCACACGTGTTACTCACAAGCACACATGTAGGCACACGCAGACACACACACACACACAGACACACACACACACAGACACACACACACACACACACAGACACACACACAGACACACACACAGACACACACACACACACACACAGACACACACACACACAGAAACACGTAGACATACACGGACAGACGCACACATGTAAACACACACACACAGACACGCACACACACACACGTAGACACAACCAAACACACACACATACACACACACGGACGCCTATAACCACTGACTGAATATCCCAGGGAACAGAGTACTCTGTTAAAAACCACGTCAATAAAAAAAGACTTTCCCTCTAAGTCCTGTGAGTTGGCGATAGTTTGACGGACAGCTATGATGACCGGGTGTAACTCACACTGGAAGAGACTCATGTCACTTCCTGTCCCTGGACAGGGGGGGCCTGGGGGGGGGGGGATATACAACTCCTCTACTTAACCATCATTAGTCTGATGATCAGAACCTGTGATGAGACTGAGCGCTCTACAGAAGGCTTACTCAAAGGAAGCCATTTAAAATCCTATTTTGTTTTTTTTTTACATTCAGTTTTTTTTAATTTTATTAGCCAGTCCATAAAAAGCTTCATTTCGGAGGCAGTTTGAAGCTGTCAGACGTGGAACTGCCACCGCAGACAGGAGGTCCGGCTCCAGCAAGCAGAAGAGCCGGGAAACGATTGTGGACCAGCAAGCTAAAGTGATTACATGGTGCCGGGGGCAGGCTTCTCCCCCCCCGGCCCCCCAGCCCCCCTCAGCCCCCCTCAGCCTCCCTCAGCCCCCCTCAGCCCCCCTCAGCCTCCCTCAAGCCCCCCTCAAGCCCCCCCCCCCCCCATCACGCCCCTACCCCCCCCTCAACACCCCCCCCAGCCCCCAACCCCCTCAGGCCTCCACAGCCCCCCCCCAGCCTTCCTCAGCCCCCCCCAGCCTCCCATCACCTCAGCCTCCCAGCCTCCCACACCCACAGATCACCACACCCTCCAGTTTCCCACGTGCAGTTGCCACACAAACCACTGAGGAAATGCAAAAGTTTACATCATCTTTCTCATGTTTTATTTACAACCTCTCTTTTCTTATCTATGCCTTTCCCACGCTTGTCCATATATTAATAATTATTCGATCTCCTCTCGG
>BROE01000015.1:9315239-9326543 GCA_036571765.1 Plecoglossus altivelis
AGCCTCCCCCAGCCCCCCCAGTCCCCCACCCTCCAGTTCACCGGTGGCAGGTTGCCACATAACGCCTGGATGGAAATGAAAAGTTTACGACAGCTTTCTCATGGTTTTTTTACAAGCCTCTCTTTCTGTTCTGATGCCTTTCCCACGTGTCCCAGAGATTGATATTATTGTTGCAGGTCTCTCAGGGGCCCCTCTTTGCTGCTGGGGGCCTCTGGGCCCCTAGTTGGAGAGCTGCTGCCTATCAACACTCTGTCTCTGGATCCTCCATGAATAAATAAAACATTAATGAGAGACGCCAGCGCTCTCATCCCTCTCTCTTCCTCTCTCTCTCTTCCTCTCTGTCTCTCTTCCTCTCTGTCTCTCTCTGTCTCTCTCTTCCTCTCTCTCTTCCTCTGTCTCTCTCTTTCTCTCTTCCTCTCTCATCCTTCTCTCTCTTCCTCTCTGTCTCTCTCTTCCTCTCTCTCTCTCTTCCCTCTCTCTCTCTCTTCCTCTCTGTCTCTCTCTCCCTCTCTCTTCCTTTCATGCTCTCTTTTGCTCTCTGTCAACCAGCGACCTCAAACCTAAGAGATGTCTTTGTTGAGACCGTGTAGAGCCCTTACATGAGACCCTTGACAGGAAGACAGAGACTGTGTGATAATAACACCGCTATTGGTAACGTGTGTGTACACATTCGTTTATCACCTATGGTTCTGAAATCGTTGTCATAATAGAGCTATGTTTTTGTCTTTTGGCTCTTCCATGCTGTCTTGTAGTTATATTTATGCTTAGCGATGGTATCTAAGTGACCACACACATCCGAACAGATAATGACTCAAGAGGTCACAAAGTTCAAGTTTGTGCAGAAATGTAGCGTCACCTCTTGACGCGATGATTTTTCGCCAACTGCCTCACATATAGTGCAACATTTCTATCTGCTGGCAAACAGCAGTACTGCAGCTGTACTACAGCTCTTTCACCAGCAGGTGGCGTAGCAAATGGTCCCGCACACGAGTTCTACTAAGGCTGGACCAAGAAAAGTAGCACTTTGGGTGGCTGGACTC
This sequence comes from Plecoglossus altivelis, assembly GCA_036571765.1. NCBI lineage: Eukaryota > Metazoa > Chordata > Actinopteri > Osmeriformes > Plecoglossidae > Plecoglossus > Plecoglossus altivelis. The sequence continues at coordinate 9,316,280 of BROE01000015.1, forward strand.
AAACTGCTCATTCGACAGTGTTGACGCTTTGTATAGGAAAGTGTATAACGAAGTGGGTTGAATCTAGGATATTACTCATCGCAATTTCTAAAACTTAGATGCCTACATTCGAGTTTGTACCAAATATCTTACGGAAGTCACGTGAAGGTCAACGCTTATTTTTACAATCAGATTAAAACGTTTAACATCCATCCACCACACTAGCCTGCCCATATTGAAATACTAGCCATACATCCTGTATTTATATCGTAAATATACGCTATAATAGGAGGACTTCTGCCTAAACTAGTAGGCTGATAGGGAGTGGATCGGGACGGGATTAATGGTCTTTGCCTATGTGCCGTGTTGCCCTCTTTACAAATATTGCGTGTGGTTTAGACAGGGAAGGGTTAACCTCATCGCTCAGTGTGGAGAGCTGTGTATGCCAGAGGGGTGTGGCCGGGCCGGAGGGTAGCCAGCGAGTCCTAACAGTTTAGTCTGCCACACTGTCTTGACGCGTTTAAAACCCTCGTTTGTCCACAGCGGTCTACTATCGTCACAATTCAGAATAAGGTAAGAGCTCAAACCGTTGGTTTGGTTAAACGACGTCTTCCGATGCAACGACTGCTGCACGGAAAATGTAATGTAATACGATATGAGCAGTGATTTGACTTTGCTTAAAGCTCCACCCGGGCGTTTGTTTACACCGAGGTTCCGAGGTAGATGCATCTTATTCCGAAATGATAGGCAATATTTGTCTCCGTTTCTGCGACGTTTAATACCATAGGAAGACGCCGCATACAGTACGTCATGCGGCGTTTCCAGTTATTGATCGGTAGCTTTTGCGCGATGAAACGTTATCTCATCCAGGTTATCCGCCCGCTAGATCGCGTTCATTCACAGATTCACCGATATACCGTTTAAACCGAGCAGCACGGGTCATGCCATATATGGTCAAAGTGAAATCCTGAGTTAGAAGGAAAATCAGTCTGACAGTTTTATTGTTCTCGTTCTTGAATTGCAGTTAAGTACGAAGTCACGTGGTTGTAAAGTAATGTACCTGAATATGATGTATCATGACGTCAGATGTTCAAGGCCAGATAACTAGTTATTATACTTATTGGTACTTACCGTTAGCATTACACGTCAAACCAGTGACGCCACTATGACGAACTAGTGGTTATACAGTCTACTTTATGATCAAACTTGTTTATTAGTGAAACATTAAACATTAGTGAACAATGTAACAATTCCAGACCTCAATGCTTTGCTCAAGTAAACAACAAATATACCACGTGTTTGTGTGTGTGTGTGTGTGTGTGTGTGTGTGTGTGTGTGTGTGTGTGTGTGTGGTGTGTGTGTGTGTGTGTGTGTGTGGTGGGTGGGTGGGTGGGTGGGTGGGTGGGTGGTGGTGGGGGTTGGGTGGGTCGGTGTGGTTGTGTGGGTGGGTGGTGGTGGGTGGTGGGTGTGGTGTGGGTGTTTTTTTTTAAACAAAATTCATCCTCGCGGTCAAATTAACTTTTTTTTTTCAAACACTCCTAGACTAGCAGCTGGGCTTTCCCCTATCTATAAATGGACATTTGCTGTTACCATAGAAACACGCACAGGACCAAACATTGATGTTGTGTGTGAACGTCCACGTTCAGAGGAAGTTAAACACCATCACAGTCATTCTGTGTAGTCGGAATCATTGTTGTCTGGTGTAGTGTGTGGTGTGTGTACGTCTGTGTTTTAATGTTAGAGTGTAACAGTGTGTGTGTTTCGTGTTGTGTGTTGTGTGTGTACGTGGCTGTGTGTTAATGTTGAGTTGTAAAGTGTGTGTGTGTGTGTGTGTGTGTGGTGTTGTGTAACGTTTTTGTACGTCTGTGTCTTAATGTTAGAGTGTAACAGTGTGTGCTGTGTGTGGTGTGTACGTGTGTACTCTGTGTTTTAATGTGAGAGTGTAACAGTAAGTGGGTGGGGATTTGTGTGTCCAGTTGCCTGCATGGTTGGGTGATGCCAGTGTGTGTGTGCGTGTGTGTGCGTGTGGTGTGTGGTGTGAGTTGTGTGGTGATAGCCAAGGTGTGTTGTGTGTGTCTGTGTTTGGATCCTGTCACCTCAGCAGAGAGGCTGTCTGACGCCAGAGATTACAGGACATCTAATCCAACCTCTCTTCAAACCCTGTGTTCGCTTCAGAACCACCACCAGATATCACAATGCATGCATGTGCCTGCGTGTGCAAATGAGTGCGCGACTGTGTGTGTGTGTGTGTGTGTGCTGCAAGTGTGAATGAGTGTGTGACTCATGGTGTGTGTGTGTGCAGTGACTTGGGGGAGGGTGTTTTAGACTGTGCTGTAATGTGTGTGTGTGTGTTGGTGTGACTGTGTGTGTGTGTTTTTTTTTTGTTTTTTTGTTTGTTTGTGTGTGTGTCTGTGTGTGTGTGTGTGTGTGACTGTGTATGTGCTTGACTTGGTGAAAGGGTGTTTCAGATGTGTGTAAATGTGTGCCTGTGTGTGTGCGTGTGACTGTGTGTGTGCATGAGTTGGGGGGAAGGGTGTTTCAGATGTGTGTAAATGTGTGTGTGTGTGTGTGTGTGTGACTGTGTGTGTGCATGATTTGGGGGGAAGGGTGTTTCAGATGTGTGTAAATGTGTGTGACTGTGTGTGTGTGTGACTGTGTGTGTGTGTGACTGTGTATGTGCTTGACTTGGTGAAAGGGTGTTTCAGATGTGTGTAAATGTGTGTGTGTGTGACTGTGTGTGTGTGTGTGTGTGCCTGTGTGTGTGTTTGATTCGTACCAACTAGAAGCAGAGAAGGAGAATCCGGGGGTAGATATAAAGGCTGTCATGTCTCTTTGACTTTGAACCTTTTAAAACTCCACCCAGGAAAGTCATAAGGCTCCATGAATCAGTAGCACTACGTACGTGTGTGTGTGTGTGTGTGTGTGTGTGTGTGTGTGTGTGTGTGTGTGTGTGTGTGTGTGCAAACAGGAAGTGTTTACAATGCCATAAAGGTCCGTATGGCATGATTACCTTCTTCTTGTGTACTCAGTCTATGTGTGTCAACTGTGAGTCGGGAGTGAGGCAGAGCCAGAGGTGAGGCAGAGTCAGGGGTGAGGCAGAGTCAGAGGTGAGGTAGAGTCAGGAGTGAGTCAGTCAGAGGTGAGGCAGAGTCAGGAGTGAGTCAGTCGGAGGTGAGGCAGAGTCGGAGGTGAGGCAGAGTCGGGGGTGAGGCAGAGTCGGAGGTGAGGCAGAGTCGGGAGTGAGGCAGAGTCGGGAGTGAGTCAAAGTCAGGTAGTGAGGCAGAGTCAGGAGGTGAGTCAGAGTCGGAGGTGAGGCAGAGTCGGGAGTGAGGCAGAGTCAGGGAGTGAGGCAGAGTCGGGGAGGTCTGATCGGCTTGCCTCACAGGCAGAGACAGCTGGAAGAAATTAGTCACAGCCATGCCTCAGAATCTCCTGCGATTCGAACAAGGGGCTGGAGGTTAGGATGGGCGTGCTGAAACGAGACGATCTCTCTGAGCAGTGAGAGGCCAGCAGGTAAGGGGAGAGCAGGTAGGGGGAGAGGAGGTAGGGGGAGAGCAGGTAGGGGAAGAGCAGGTAGGGGGAGAGCAGGTAAGGGGAGAGCAGGTAAGGGGAGAGGAGGTAGGGGAGAGCAGGTAGGGGGAGAGCAGGTAGGGGAGAGCAGGTAGAGGGACAGTGGAGGTAACTGGGTCTGGACAGGACTGAACTAGAGGCTGCTCTGTCTAGGCCAGACTTGAAGTGAAACTTAGTCTTCAGCCCTTCAGACACAGGAAGAGATTTCAGTTTCCAACTTCTGTTACCAGGGAAGGGTCTCCCAGTGGGGGGGGCTGAGGAATCTGGAATGGCTGACTCACTTTCTGAGGGCAGGGGGAGGGAGGGAGGGAGGCATGGAACACCCTGTGTTACTCCAGCAGCCAATCAGAATGCCAGCCAGTAGTCTTGTGACCTGTTCTATAACAAACTACCTCCGAGGTCCCTGCCCATGACAACCATGAAAACATCAATCCCATAATAACTTAGGCCTTTGGTGCCTAAAAGTCTTAGTGCTCAACACTCATCTAATCACATTTTGTATCGTCATGAGATGAAAAACCATCTTGTGATTTTTACAAACTAATGAACAAACGTTTTGGCCCTGTCTGAACTGGCTTCCTTTGGCGTGTGTGCGTGGCGTGTCTGGTGTACGTGTGGCGTGTGCATAGCATGTGCCTGGATGATGTCTGATGTTTGTTTGTGATAGACGCCGTCTGCCCGGCTAATTAGCTCCTGAATCGCTCCTCAGAACAGAGACATTCAGATGCTAATTCACACATCCAGCTCTGCCTCCCTGATGTCCTTTCTAACAGAACATGTATTTCTGTCGGTGCTCAGATCTGACATCTACCTGTTATAATTATGTCAAATAAAACTTCTTTCTTTACACTAGATCTGGCGAGACTGTCTGACTCGACTCTCTCGCTCTCTCTTGGTTATTATGGGAAGGTTTCTATGGAAACCACAAAATGTCTACGTCTGTCTGCTTGTTGTACAGTTGCTCTTTCAGCACAAGGTTAAGACTTCTGAACCAGCCTTCGCTCAGTAACAACATGTTCCCTGATTGGCTGAAGGCTTACCTGTGTACGAGGGTACAGTTTATGATATGGAACTCACAAACAGGAACTAATCTGCTTTTATGTCCAGAGAGGTCTATGAAACCAAAGCAGGGTATTGTTTGCGAGTTCCTATGGCAACATGTTGTTCCCACGCCGACGCATTGATTCTCTGCTTTTAAACCAGAAGTCCTTTGGGAGGAAATCAGAGACCATCCATAGCGTTCGATTAAGGGGATGGAAAAACACAGGGATGACTGTGGCTTGAAGACGAGAGGGGAGATTGTTTGTTTCTTCCACCACGTACGGTTGTAAGGAGAGCCAAGCCCTAACAGAAAGTCCACACTTTTTAAAGAGTTTTGGACTCTTCCAAACAAGGTCACTGGCTCATTCCTCCCATGCCTGTGGGCTGAGGCTGAGGCTGAAGGCTGAGGCTGGGGCTGAAGGCTGGGGCTGAGGCTGAGGCTGAAGGCTGGGGCTGAAGGCTGGGGCTAAAGTCTGAGGCTGGGGCTGGGGCTAAAGGCTGGGGCTGAGGCTGAGGCTGAAAGCTGGGGCTAAAGTCTGAGGCTGGGGCTGAAGGCTGAGGCTGAAGGCTGGGGCTGAGGCTGGGGCTGAAGGCTGGGGCTGAAGGCTGAGGCTGGGGCTAAAGGCTGGGGCTGAGGCTGAAGGCTGGGGCTGAAGGCTGGGGCTGAAGGCTGAGGCTGGGGCTGGGGCTAAAGGCTGGGGCTGAGGCTGAAGGCTGAGGCTGAAGGCTGAGGCTGGGGCTGGGGCTAAGGCTGAGGCTGAAGGCTGGGACTGAGGCTGGGGCTGAGGCTGAGGCCTGCAAACAGACATGGAGCCCCAAACCTCAGTCCTCTCTCTCCTTTTATCCTCTCTCCTTTTCTTTCCTCTATCTCCTTTGACTCTGTCTCCTTCTCTTTCCTCTCTCTCCTGTTCTCCCCCTCCTCTTTCCTCTCTCTCCTGTTCTCCCCCTCCTCTTCCTAGAAAGTAAAAGCAAGATGGCGTCAATAGGAACACATCACTGCTCATGTGCAGACAGTGTTAACTTCCTGTAACCCTTAAGCTCTCTCTCTCTCTCCCACCTCTCTCTCTCTCCTTCCCACCTCTCTCTCTCTCCCCCCTCTCTCTTTATCTCTCTAAGCTGCGTCTCAGCTGGGAGCGTGTTCACTCGCTCTGGATGGCCTCGCAGAGATGTGATTAGCATGGGTCTCTGTCCTCACAGATCACCACTTTCACAGCGACTGTTTCACTTCGATCGCGTCCTATTTTACCTTCAAGCTGATTCGTATAACTATTTTTGAAAAGTGAAGAAAAATAAACTAAATCTAGAGTCTTTCCTCTCGCCGAGTAAATATTTCTTCCTGGTTGTGATCCCACCATCTGGGAAACTGGATCTTCAGCAGCGTGTCACGGTAAACACAGCAGCTGCTGGAACAGCAGCCTGGCCACTGGTGGACTGTTGACATGCTTGTTTCTACCAGTCAGAAGGACCAACTAAGAGCTGTAGTGAGTCAGACATTAACAGGATGCCTGACCCACGTCTTAAAATTCCCCCAACATCTCCGCTTGGCAGGCAGGTCTGAGTAGGTGGTAATCACTCACAGCGCTGGCACCCTCTCTAAGCTGTTAACGTAGCACCGTGGCTTGCAGTGTCAGGAATGACTGAAGTGAGTGTGTGAGTGTGTGTGTGTGAGAGAGAGGGTGTGTGTGTGAGAGAGAGGGTGTGTGTGTGAGAGAGAGGGTGTGTGTGTGAGAGAGAGAGGGTGTGTGTGTGAGAGAGAGAGGCTGTGTGTGAGAGAGAGGGTGTGTGTGTGAGAGAGAGAGGGTGTGTGTGTGAGAGAGAGAGGCTGTGTGTGAGAGAGAGGCTGTGTGTGAGAGAGAGAGAGAGGGAGTGTGTTTGTGTGAGAGAGACAGAGACATACAGAGAGACAAAGAGAGAGACAGAGAGAGAAAGAGAGAGAGAGAGAGAGAGAGGTGGTGTGTCCCTCCCAGACGTGAGTCATCTCTCTCTTCCTCTTCCTGTTAACCAGGAAGTCCACAGATGGCACCTGTGACTCACTAATGACTAAAACACCAGGAAATGTTATCTCTGTGTCCATGGCAACGGATCTAGATTAGGCGTGGGCTACCAAAATATACTGTGTCTTTGTGTGTACTTTTTATACATGTGTGGGAGATGTGTACCTTATGTATTTGTGTGTGTGTTCCTCAGCATGGTGCATGTGTGTGTGTGTGTGTGAGAGAGAGAGATGTGTACCTTGTGTGTGTGTGTGTGTGTGTGTGTGTGTGAGTGAGTGAGAGAGAGAGAGAGAGAGATAGATGTGTACCTTATGTATATGTGTGTGTGTTCCTCAGCATGGCGTGTGTGTGTGTGTGTGTGTGTGATGTGTACCTTATGTATATATGTGTGTGTTCCTCAGCATGGCGTACCACCCTGAGTTTGAGCGTGCAGGGCAGCAACCGGGCCTGCAGGTGTGGAGGATCGAGAAGTTCGACCTGGTTCCTGTCCCGGAGAACCTTTACGGAGGGTTCTACACAGGAGACGCCTACCTGGTTCTCAACACTATCAAGCAGCGCTCTGGGAACCTGCAGTACGACCTCCACTTCTGGCTGGGTGAGGGTGGCTGGGGCTGGGGGGGTCGGGGGGCTGGGGGACCAGACCGCTGGGGGGGTCGGGGGGGCTGGGGGATCAGTGGGGCAGGGGAGCCAGGAGGAGTAAGGGAAAAGCTAAAACCGAGATGTAACTTTGTTCAAGTCGTAAGCAGTCGAGACCAAGCTTTAACACGCTGACTATAGTAAATAGGTGTCAGGCCCATATTCGCTATGAAACCTAACTTAGTTAGCTGGGTTACAGCATGCTAGCGATGGAGCTAATTCTTTTTAGGTGACGTTGGTCTTCAGGCACATGCAATGGTAACTCCACACTATTGGTAGCTGGGTTCAGGCTTATGTCTAATCTGGAAGCTAACTTGGTAGCTGGTCTTCATCACAGAGACCACTCGCGTTTTTAAGAGGCTTAATTATGGTTAGGATCATATTTACTGGGTAATGTTGAATGGCTAGCAATTTGTTGAAAGCTAATGCTTTCTGGCTACGCATGGCTTTCAGAGCTGCTAGTCGATTCTGAAAGCTAACCGTTCCCCAGGGAGAGCTCGGGTCTATGCAGGCTAGCATGGAAGCTAACTTGTAAGCTGTGCTTCTCAAGTGCAGTAGCACTGAAAGCGTGGAAATATTGTTGAGGAAACCTGGTGATTACCACGCTAGCTATGGAAGCTAACTTAGTAGCTGTGTTAAGGCTAGCATGGAAGCTAACTTGGTAGCTGGGTTCAGGCTAGCATGGAAGCTAACTTAGTAGCTGGGTTCAGGCAAGGATGGAAAGCTTTCATCTTGGTAGCTGGTTCGAGGTCTGAGCATGGAAGCTACTTAGTAAGCTGTGTTACATAGCAATGGAAGCTATCTTAGTCGCTGTGTTAAGGTGCTCAGCACAGGCGAATACTAACATTAGTAGCATGTGTATAGGCTATACCGTCGAGCGAGATTCGGTGTGGTGTTGCTATCTGTCGGTTCAGGTGGGACTTCTGCACCCAGGATGAGAGTGTCTCTTGCTGCCTATCTGTCTACCTGTCCACACATGGAGATAACACTACTGGGAGGATAAACTATCCAGTATCGTGTAGGATCCAGAGGCCATGAGTTATAAAGGACTTCTTCCTGGGGTACTTCAAATCTGGCATCAAGTACATGGTGAGGTCCTGTCTTGGTTCACAGCTGTGTCTGTGTGTCCTGTGATTGGTCGTCCTGATAACCTTTTGAAGTTAGAGTAGTGATTCTGTCCAGTGTTGCCAAACATCAACAGCACTGAGCTTGTCTGACAGGAGCTTCCTGTCTGACCCGTTTCGTTCGTGTGATCACTTCCTGTTCCAGAAAGGAGGCGTGGCGTCCGGGTTCAAGCACGTGGTCACCAACGAGGTCATCATGCAGAGGGTGCTGCAGGTCAAAGGTCGTCGCGTTGTCCGGGCAACTGAGGTTCCAGTTTCCTGGGACAGCTTTAACCAGGGAGACTGTTTCATCCTTGACCTAGGAAGTGTGAGTGAGCGCAAATAACGACCAGCATGGGGTTAGAATGGGGCTAGAATGTGTTTAGGATGGGACTAGAATGGGGCTAGAATGTGTTTAGGATGGGACTAGAATGTGTTTAGAAAGGGACTAGAATGTGTTTAAGATGGGGCTAGAATGTGTTTAAGATGGGACTAAAATTGGTTTAGAAAGGGACTAGAATGTGTTTAAGATGGGACTAGAATGTGTTTAGAAAGGGACTAGAATGGGACTAGAATGTGATTAGGATGGGACTAGAATGTGTTTAGAAAGGGACTAGAATGGGGTTAGGATGGGACTAGAATGGGACTAGAATGTGCTCAGGATGGGACTAGAATAGGTTTAGAAAGGGACTAGAATGGGGTTAGGATGGGACTAGAATGTGTTTAGGATGGGACTAGAATGGGACTAGAATGTGTTCAGGATGGGACTAGAATAGGTTTAGAAAGGGACTAGAATGGGGTTATGATGGGACTAGGATGCAGTTTGGACAGGACTATTCTGTGGTTAGGACAGGACTAATATAGGGTTAGGATGGGATGATCATAAATGGACTATAATAGGTTTTGAACAGGACTCATGTGATGTTGAGCTGACGTCCTGTGTCTTGCAGGAGATCTACCAGTGGTGTGGTTCACAGAGCAACCGCTTTGAAAAACTCAAGGCCACTCAGCTGGCCAAGGGTATCCGTGACAACGAGCGCAGCGGGCGGGCGCGCGTGTTGGTGTGCGACGAGGGGGCGGAGCGGGACAAGATGCTGGAGGTGAGATCTCTGTCAACACACCACCTGTGCCATTATCAACAACACCTTTGTCTCTGTTCCTCCTCCAGCCTGCACCCCTGTCAGAACAATAACATAACAATGTAACGATGTAGCCAATTAGCAGATTTTGTTTTGCAAAGTACCCACTAGAGAGGAGAGGAGGGGAGGGGAGGGGGGGAGGAGAGGGAGGGTGAACCTGTAACCTGATCTGCAGTCACTAATAATCTACTTCTGAGCTACACCTGTGGACTACACCTGTGCATGAGAGCTTTGTGGTTAAACACACTGGTAAAGAGCTGGACTGTGTGTGTGGATGATCTGTGTTTCTGATGGAGTTGCTTTGGGCTGTTTGATCACAGGTGCTGGGACCGAAACCAGAACTTCCTGAGGGAGTCTCTGATGACGTCAAAGCTGACTCCTCAAACAGGAAGTTGGCCAAACTGTACAAGGTAGAGCGACAGGAAGTGATGCGGTCACAGGGTGTACTGGCTGTGCCGGTTCTGTAGAGCATGCCCTCTAGCTGAGTGTTTGGTATCGTGTTCTAGAAGTTATGGACTGAAATCTGAGAACGTTTAGCTTTGGAGCTTCATATTATATCTTATAATTCCTGGACAGACTGGAAAAGACATTACTCATCTATTATCCACTTTAACCTCCCTCCCCTCTTCCCTCCCTCCCTCCCCTCTTCTCTCCCCCCTCCCCTCTTCTCTCCTCCCTCCCCTCCCTCCCTCCCCTCTTCCCTCCCTCCCTCTACTCTTCTCTCCTCCCTCCCCTCGCTCCCCTCTTCTCTCCTCCCTCCCTCCGCTCCCCTCTTCTCTCCTCCCTCCCTCCCTCCCCTCTT
>BROE01000015.1:9328292-9335792 GCA_036571765.1 Plecoglossus altivelis
CACACACACACACACACACACACACCTCCTCCCTCCACACACACATACATACACACACACACACACACCAACACCTCCCCCCCTCCCTACACACACACCCCACACACCAACACCTCCCTCCTCCACACACACATACCCCAACACCTCCTCCCTCCACACACACACACACAGGCAAGGACGCAAACATGGAGGAGCGCAAGGTGGCCATGAAGACGGCGGATGAGTTCATCAAGAAGATGGGCTACCCTAAACAGACTCAGATCCAGATCCTGCCGGAGATGGGCGAGACGCCCCTCTTCAAACAGTTCTTCAAGAACTGGCGAGACAAGGACCAGACCGAGGGCCTGGGCGTGGCTTACATCTCCAACAGCATTGCCAAGATCGAGAAGGTGGCGTTCGACGTCTCCACCCTCCACGATTCTGCCCCCATGGCTGCCCAGCACGGCATGGTGGACGGAGGAACTGGAGAGAAGCAGGTGAGGTGGTGGAGGTGGAGATGCACCTGTCACATGCAAACAAACCTCCCAGTGTGTGAATATTGACTCTGTGTGTGTGTGTGTGTGTGTGTGTGTGCGTACCTGTGTGTGAATGTTGACTGTGTGTGTGTGTGTGTGTGTGTGTGTGTGTTGCTGCGTACCTGTGTGTGAATGTTGACTGTGTGTGTGTGTGTGCGTGCGTGCGTGCGTACCTGTGTGTGAATGTTGACTGTGTGCGTGTGTTGTGTGTGTGTGTGTGTGTGCGTACCTGAGTGTGTGAAGTGTGACTGTGTGTGTGTGTGTGTGTGCCTGATGCAGAAATGAGCGTAGCCTGCGTGTGTGTGTCGAGCGTTTAACATGTGGTGTGGGTGTAGGCGTGTGCTGCGGCGCTTGTGCGTGTAGTGTGTGTGTGTGTGTGTGTGTCCTGTGTCGTGTGCGCGAGTGTGTGTGTGTAGTGTGAGTATTTTGGAATTTGTAATGTGTGTGTGCGACAATGCGTTGGGATAATTCTGCGTTAAAGTGGAGAGGGATCAGACAAATGGCAGTAGACCCGGTCCACATACGCGTCAGTTTCTACGACGTGGAGACAGTTACAATCATCTCTACAACTATCAAGCATGCTGGTCGCCAAGGACACATCATATACATGTGGTAAGGAGGGTCTAAGGACACTTGACATTGTGTATCGTGTATCGTTCTGTATCCTGTATCGTTCTGGATCGTGTATCATGTATGGTTCTGGATCATGTATGGTTCTATATCGTGTATGGTTCTGTATCATGTATGGTTCTGTATAGTGTATGGTTCTGTATCGTGTATGGTTCTGTATCATGTATGGTTCTGTATAGTGTATGGTTCTGTATCGTGTATCGTTCTGGATCGTGTATTCTGTCTTATTCCAGGCAGGGAGCAGACTCATCCCAGGATGAGATCGGGGCGTCTGCCATCTTGGGTGCCCAGTTGGACGATGAGCTTGGTGGAGGTCCTGTTCAGGTAAGGATGAGGCCCCGTACACGAGGGCGCCATACACGAGGGCGCCGTACACGAGGGCGCCATACACGAGGGCGCCCTACACGAGGACGCCAAACAGAGGACGCCATACACGAGGACGCTGTGAACCTCCATCTTGTTTCACCTTCCCAGTCTCCCATCTCATTTCCTGTCTGTGCCTTCTCTCCTTTTTCAACCTCCGCCAGTTTAACCTTACCCCTAGGGGACGCCTCTTCCCTTTGCTGTCAGTTAATAGGCCCTATCTACACATCACACCATCCCCCCCAGGCTCCCTGTCAACACTCCCCGCCCTCCTCGCCTCCCCCTCCCTGCCCCACCTCCATTGCTTTTCTTGTATTCCTTCATTCCTTCACCTGTGTGTGTCTCCAGGTGGCTGGGGCTCCTATAACTACCCAGGTACACTTCTTCTCATCTCTGCATGACCTCAGGGCTCTGGCATGAGGATAGGGGAGAAGGAGGGGGTCAGTATCACATACAACAAGTATGCTGTGTGTGTGTGTGTTGTGATAGAGAGTAGAGAGGAGGGGGATGGAGGGAGGGAGGAGAACGGAGAGTTTAGGAGAGAGAGAGGAGGAGCAGGTTAGTGTAAAGGGGAGAGAGCGTTGAGGGCCCCGAAGAAAATACAGGAGGTAAGGGGTAGAGGGAGGGACTCACCTGCTGTTGTGAATCAATTCATCTCCTTCTGATTTTCAACGTCCATCTTTTCGTAATCAGAGACCACTCAGGGTCTTGACTGGTGTAGAAAGATTAACTGAAGATCTAGCGTCTGCAGGGCTTATTAAACAGGACACAGAGAGCATACCGAGCCAGATTGTTGTGAGGATTTCTCTCTCTCTGTCCCCCCCCGTTCTCCCCCTCTCCCCCCCTCCTCTAACATTTCATTGTTCCTTATCAGTCCGAGCTCCCAAACAAGTCCTGATCTGACCTTACAGCCAAGTCTTAACCCTTCACCAGCCAGTCTGAACGCTCCACAAGAGAGTTTACCGATTGCTAACCATCTTTTGTACGGTCATCTGAAAGAGGAGTCCTCACACCATGCCTTGTGTTCTGTTGTTCTTTGGATGCACCTGGTTATTGTTACGTGTGATTGTGTTGTGTTGTGTGTTGTGTTGTGTTGTGTATTGTGTTGCATCCTGCCTGTTTGTGTTGTTGTGAACACCTAGTAGTGATCGATCGCATCATTCTGGGATCTATACTAAAACTAAAGCCTTGAAATGTACATTCTCTTAAACTCCAGTTGGTCAATTAATCTGTCAAATCATTCATGTGATTCATAGTCAAGTATGTGAAAAGCATTTTGTATGACTGGATGGATCTTTCAAAGAAAATGTATGTTAAAGAGCCAACATCTGAACAAGCTGCTAGTATTAACATCCCAGCGTAGAAGAGAACCAAGACTGTAAGATCAGTCTGGTCTAATCTTCGTCTTCTGGACCTGTTCAATCCAGTTTGGAGCCCAAACCTACTAAAAGCAAGACGTTATTCAGACGCATGCAGGTGCCCACATCTGACATTGTTGAACACAAACAAACACTTCAGTGACCAAATGATTAGGATGGCAGGGGACCAGGGAGGCTGTGGAGGAGGGGAGAGAGTGGCTTGTTTGTGCCTGTCTGGGATGAAGGTTGGCTGGGTGCGTCCTGCTCACAAGGACACCCTACTGTTGGGAGTTCCAGGAAGCCACATGCAACGCATGATGGGATCCAGGTGGAATGTGGAACTCCGGGCTCATTCCGTGTTCCGTGATGTTCGTTCAGAGCTCAACGCTGCCCCCTTGTGTGCAAACTCTGAAGTTGCACTCGAAAAAACACAGTGGGTCGTTCATGTGTTTCCTCCTGTTGAATCGATCGATTTACAGCTTGTCTGTAAATCCGAAGACCTCGATGGATTTAGTTAGGGATCACCTGTACATTTCAATCAGTTCAATAATGACTTTGAAAAAGTATGTTGTCTAAAAAAACAAACAAAAAATCAAATCTACTATGAAGGTAATTTTCCTCATTATGAAACCAAACGAAGGTGTTAATGAGGTGTGTGTGTGTGTGTGTGTGTGTGTGTGCGTGCGTGTGTGTGTGTGTGTGTGTGTGGCAGGTAAGGGTGGTGCAGGGGAAGGAACCAGCCCACCTGATGAGCCTGTTCGGGGGGCTGCCCATGGTGGTGTACAAGGGAGGTACGTCCAGAGACGGGGGCCAGAGTGCCCCCTCTGAGACACGCCTCTTCCAGGTGCGTTCCAACCCAGCAGGGAGCACACGGGCAGTGGAGGTGAGTCACCTGGGCCACGCCCACCTGCATCCACCTGGGCCACGCCCACCTGCATCCACCTGACACCTGGAAACCAAAATACATTATTAGGATCATGATTTGTAGGATTTTAAAGTTACACATTTTTTACATTCTTAACTTAGTTGACTTAATTTTGAAATATTTTACTACGTTTTTTCTATTTATGTACATTTTTATCTTAGTTTGCTACCTTTTTATCTTATTTTATTCATAAACTGCGTGTTTATTTAAAGCAACTGAAAGAATGGCATCAAATTTTGTTGTAAAATGTACAATTACCATAAAGATATTCATTCGTTCGTTAAACGTATCGCCGCAACAGCGGAGATGAATGACTCCCTGAGTCTTAGTAGGATGTGGAGATACAGCAGGCCACTATGTTGCTGCGAGTTACAGTCACAAAGCGATTCCTTATTTTAACACGATTTCACCTTGATCGTGTTACTTCTAGTTGAGATATTGTTCGTTTTCTTGACGATTGTTTGGGTCGGAGTCAGAATATCGTTCCTCGCGTTGACACGATTTCACGTCGATCGTATTACTTCTAGTTTAGACGTTGTTTGTTTTCTTGACGATCATTTGGGTCTGAGTCAGAATATCGTTCCTCGCGTTAACACGATTTCCCGTCGATCGTTTGGTCACGCCTCCCCAGGTCGACGCGACGGCGTCCAACCTGAACTCCAACGACGCCTTCCTGCTGGTGACGCCGGCGGGCAGCTTCCTGTGGGCGGGGCAGGGCGCCAGCGACGCGGAGAAACAGGGTGCCCAGCAGCTGTGCAACATCTTGGGTGTGTCTGCGTCTGAGATGCCAGAGGGCGGAGAGAGCGGTGAGGAGAAAGATTAGAGGGATCGATGTCTGTTCTGCCATGACTGTGATGGTAATCATGTCTGTTCTGTGTGTGTCTGATGGTGATTGTGTCTGTTCTGTGTGTGTCTGATGGTGATCGTGTCTGTTCTGTGTGTGTCTGATGGTGATCGTGTCTGTTCTGACCTGACTGTGATCGTGTCTGTTCTGCCATGACTGTAATCATATCCGTTCTGTGTGTCTCTGATGGTGATCAAGCCTGTTCTGTGTGTGTCTCTGTTCTGACCTGACCGTGATCCTGTCTGTTCTGCGCGTGTCTGTGCTGAGCAGGTGAGTTCTGGGATGCCCTGGGAGGACAGGCAGAGTACCGCACCTCCTGCAGACTCAAGAACAAGATGGACACCCACCCACCCAGACTCTTCGCCTGCTCCAACAAGACAGGCAACTTCGTGGTTAGTCTCCCCCCTCCTTGGTGCTGGCCTGGCCTAGCCTGGTGCCCATCCCACCTCCCTTAACCTGGCCTGACCTAGCCTGGTGCCCATCCCACCTCCCTTAACCTGGCCTGACCTAGCCTGGTGCCCATCCCCACTCCCTTAACCTGGCCCGGCCTAGCCTGGTTCCCCACCCCCCTGGCCCGGCCTAGCCTAGTGCCCACCCCCCTGGCTCGGCCTAGCCTGGTGCCCACCCCCCTGGCCTGGCCTAGCCTGGTGCCCGTGCCCCCTCCCTGGTGCTGGTGTCTCAGTAACAAACTTCTGTTTGTCCAGATTGAGGAGGTACCAGGGGAGATGACCCAAGAGGATCTGGCCACGGATGATGTGATGATCCTGGACACGTATGAGCAGGTATGTGTGGTCAGACACTGCTGGTGGGAAGGGTAGGAGATGAAAGTATTCGTGATGATCCTGATCCACAGATCTCTCTGTGGAGTTATTTGTAACCGTAATCACTGAAGAGTCATGGTGTTATTGGGTACAGCTCAGTGGTTAGAGCACTGGACTGTAAACAACATGGATGTAGGTTCAGATCCCCCTGGATTGATACATGATCTTGTGCTCCAGGTGTTTGTCTGGATTGGTAACGAGGCTCACGAGGAGGAGAAGACAGAGGCCATGAGCTCAGGTGAGTAAACCTGGATTACTTTACTAACTTTGGATTCATGTATTAACTGGATTCATGTAGTGACCCTCAATTCATTTAGAAAACCGTGGATTGATGTTTGTAACCCTGGATTCATGTAGTAATCCTGGATTCATATATAGTAACCCTGGATTCATATAGTAGCCCTGGATTCATGTAGTAACCCTGGATTCATATAGTACTCCTGGATTCATATAGTACTCATGGATTCATATAGTAACCCTGGATTCATATAGTACTCCTGGATTCATATAGTACACCTGGATTCATATAGTAACCCTAGATTCATATAGTACTCCTGGATTCATATAGTACTCCTGGATTCATATAGTACTCATGGATTCATATAGTACTCCTGGATTCATATAGTACTCCTGGATTCATATTGTACTCCTGGATTCATGTAATAAAACTGGACTTCCCCTCCCCAGCTGTCAAGTACATTGAGACCGACCCAGCCAACCGTGATCGCCGCACCCCCATTGTGAAGATCAAGCAAGGCTTTGAGCCCCCCACCTTCACCGGATGGTTCTTGGGCTGGGACCACGAGTACTGGACCAGTGACCCCCTGGAACGTGCCATGGCTGAGCTGGAGCTGTGAACCCCTGACCTCTGACCCCAGCCTCGCTGTTGCGCCGCAAAACCTCCCCCCTCCCCCCTCCCCTCCTTTTCTGAGTGCCAGAGAATAGTCTTGTTTTGGTTTTGTTTTGCTATCGCTTTTGTTTTTCTTTAAAGAAACGTTGCAAAAGATGTTCGTCAGATAGCTGTTTTACTGTATTGTATCTGGTTTACTGTATGAGCTAGTGTAGCTGATACTAGTAGGCTATGCACTGTTAGCCTTTGCTTGAATAGACACGAGACGTGTGAGGCTTTTTATATGCAATTGCAATCATTTGACCAACGGTAAGGGCTTGGCGACGGTCTACCATGACTTTTTTTTAACCCGTTTTAATACTTGTTTACACGTATATGCAAAACATTCGTTATCTATAATATATAAAACACGCCCAACGGTACTTGTAGTTTGTCAATAACGTTAGAATGGAAAGGAAGACTCCTTGTTTAGGTGTAGTGGTGATGATGGATTTCTCACTGCCCGTTACATTCACTATGGTGCAATACAGCCAGTAAAGCCTTAATCTCGGACACTTTTCAGCCTCAACGGAGCGTCTTTTTTAATGAGCGCTGCCATGCCAGAATAACATGAATGCTGGGACCTGAGAAGGCCATTCGTTATGTTTCCTATCCCTCGGGGATGGGTGGAAAGGATTAATGACTTGAGTTGGAGTTGTTCGTTAGCCGTTTGTTAGCCTCAAGCCTCAATGAACTGAAGTTACCGTATGTTTCATTTTCCATAGTTCATAGTTTATTTGTCACTTTCAAAGAACGCACCAAATGCTTTATTGGACTGTCATTAAAAACATCAAACCAAAGGTGCGTGTTTTTTATTTTTTTATTTTACAATTGCAAAGTTAAACAGTGCAGACAAGTGTATATATTTAATTACTTTGAGTACAAGTTAAAATACGTACTCAAGTAATAATGCAGTGGAAATGTGACATTTGGGTCATTAGCAGATTACATTTTATATTCCAGAATACATCAGTTCAGTATATTTTACATGGATACTACGCATACGTAACAGGTTAAATGACATTTAAAAATTATATGTAACTATGATGTACATTCACATGGCATGAATATACGTCAGTGGTTAAAGACTACAGACCAATCATTTTCTGGTTAAAATCCCAACTGTTTGCCGCTTCGAGAGAAAAGCGTATCTTA
>BROE01000015.1:9340792-9350587 GCA_036571765.1 Plecoglossus altivelis
TGGGGGCTGGAGGGAGGCTGAGGCTAGAGACTAGAGGCTAAGAATAGAGTCTGAGGCTAGAGACTGAGGATAGAGGCTAGAGACTGAGGCCAGAGACTAAGGATAGAGGCTAGAGACTGAGGCTAGAGACTGAGGCTAGAGACTGAGGCTAGAGACTGAGGCTAGAGACTGAGGCTAGAGACTGAGGATAGAGGCTAGAGACTGAGGCTAGAGACTAAGGATAGAGGCTGAGGCTAGAGACTAAGGATAGAGGCTAGAGACTGAGGCTAGAGGCTGAGGCTAGAGGCTGAGGGTAGAGGCTGAGGCTTCAGACTGCAAGCTAGAGACCAAAGGCAGGATGTGACAGCTATAATATGAGAATTCTGAACCACACCTAGCCCATCTCCAATCTCTGTGACCAAGCCTGTCTACCTAGACAGCACTAGGTGGCTATGACCTATCCACACCCTCTCTCCTTCCAAACCAACACCGCTCGCTTCGTCTAAACGACTGGATTTAAGAGTGTGATTCTTGATATTTTTACTGCCAGTTTGGCTTGGATCAACACACTAAGGAAATACAGAGCATGGCTGTTAGCAGTGAAAAGGTCAAACCAAACGGTTATCAGATCAGTGTTCTACCACATTGAAGGAAACTAGACTAGGAACTACTGTGGTTTAACTGCTGAAGTGTCAGTGGTTTGTTTGCAGGGTTGGAGACAGGGGAACATGGCAGATTGAGGTAGGTAAGGTTACGATGCAAGCCTGCAAAGTTTCTAAGCTCACGCCATGATGTTTACAGCTGGTTTCAATCTGTTTGCATCCTGTATACTGTGGTTGCCACGTTCCCATAAGCAGAACTCTACAAGATCAAGATGGCTCCAATATATACAGTACTGTGTCTTGATTTGACCTTTTTTCTATGACTATCATCTTAAAATCTTTTGTATGAAAGCGAAGTGTTATATTTCAGGAGTCCTTTCGTTAAGACTAATGGATAAATTATTTGGGGGAAATGATGATGAAGGGACAGTACAGGGTGGATTTGAACTCCTGAGTTGCAGTCAAGTTCTCTAACCGTTAAGCTACTTATTTACCTGGTCCCTTAGCTCC
This sequence comes from Plecoglossus altivelis, assembly GCA_036571765.1. Lineage (NCBI taxonomy): Eukaryota > Metazoa > Chordata > Actinopteri > Osmeriformes > Plecoglossidae > Plecoglossus > Plecoglossus altivelis. The sequence goes on from BROE01000015.1 coordinate 9,341,884, forward strand.
ACCACGCAGGATTCGTCCCAGGCGAAAGATGATCGCCCGCTCGTACTCCTTCACAATCTGCGTGAAACAAAACAAAACAACGACATCCTAAATATTCATTTTCTTTGACGGCTCCGTCTGACGTTTTTATAGCAGGACATCATCTCGTCAACCACTGTCACACGCTGTTCTCTTGAAGAGTACACAGTGAGTACACAAGGCATTGACAAAGACGGCCTTTCATGTCATACGATACCGTGATTGTCAGTTCACATGAGCACAGCGTCGGATGAGGTTTGTTATTCATACACGCTCACCGTCACCTGACACGGTTCGGACCCGTCCATACCATTACCTTAATGCACATCCATATAGATAACGGCAGAGTGACGAGGGTCAGTAGGATGGAAAAAGCGACCAGCACCAATCCACAAATGCCTACGTCACTGTCAGGATTCTCCAAGGCTGAAAGAAAATGAAACGGATTTTTTTTTACTTTAAAATGACAAAGGTTTAAACGCGATCTTTAGTCGTTGGCGACCGGTCAAGCGCTCCCTGCACACTCAGTCATTTCGGGGGACTGGGTTTGGCTGGAGTTGCTTTTGAGATGGGTATAGGTGGTCTACTGTAGACATAGTTATTTGTTACGAATCTTTCAAATCAGACATTGAATTTTCCATACATGGTTTGATACAGTTTTGTGATTCCTTAATTTACATCCATCCATCAGAATGCTAAAGCAAATGAGTGATTTGTTACACTACACACTAACCCGTCGGACGAAGTCCACCCAGAAAAATGTCAAAAGCTATTTATTGTGACATGAGGTTAACAGAAATGTGATTAGCGTTGTCGCTAAGGCCAAGGCCTTACTTAATAAGATTCCCTGATTTGATCAGTCTACCTTAACAATCTGTGTACCTGCTTGAGCCGACAGATACAACATCGTGTTTAAATCCGCTTTAATTCTCAGCAAACCGCACTGAGGAAACACCGAATATTTACAGTTACGTGTCTATTTTAGACACTTGACTGCTTGTTGACCATCAGCTATATTTCCTTGCATTTCTCTAACTTGTCTCCGGCTCCTGATCAGAGCAGACCCATTTTATACGGAATGTATTTCAGCTTGAAAGTTGCTTGATTACAACCCTAAAACATGGCTTCACCACCTGTTGACGGTTGTGTTGCTGCAAGATAAACTGCACCGCTATCTTCACTCAACTAGAGAGAAAAATCGATCCGTTTCTCATTCGGTGCATCGTCACGTTGAATTCAACCATAAACGAGCACACTGTTGAATCAGCTCAACATTCCTACTTTTGCCCTGTCGAGAGGGGCTGATCGATGCATTGCAAGACCACCCAACCCCATCATACGCTGTTAGCATATTAGCACTAGCTGACATCTATGGGAATAGCGGCCCTATGTGTATCCCAACAACAAGCACGCAACGAGAGGAATCATGCAAGCAAACGAGCCTACTTCTGGGTTGCAAGGCGAATGAATGCAGAAAGGAAAAGGTACCTGCTTGACGTTGCCGTCTCTTTGCTTCTTTCACCTCTTTGACGTCTTCCATGGTTTTAAAAAAATCTCCTATGCAACCTAAACCCGAGCAGCGTCGTTATTAAAGCCCGTCTCCTCCCTCTCGGTTCACGCAAACCCCTTTTCTATACGGTAGCGGACATCCAGCGCTCATTTGCTATTCTCAACGGGTCACGGGACTCACTATCAAGGGGGATGGTCGACTACAATCCCCCCCCGCCCGTACCGACATAATGCAAACATACACTATTGTTCAACGAGTAGGCTACATATATTATTTAGTTCAAATAAATGATTGAATTAGGCATTGCACCGATCGTTCGTGATGAGATAACCGTGTTTGTTTTTTCCAGATGAAAATAAATGATACGACTGTATCCCCTAATCCTAAATCACGTGTCATCACGTTATTTATTTTGGGGGGTTACGTCTAGTAAAGTCGGTTTTACCCTTCGATCCTGCACCGCAATTGAATTGGATAAATCTTCATCGTCAAACATGATTTGTCTCCCCCTACTGGAGAGAAATGGTAACAATCTTGACGGTCCATATGTGTTAAAACGATGACCTCTCGTATCGGTTTAAACCGGCCTGGAATTTTCTGTAGACGACAAATATTCAGATTGTGTATCAACACACTACATTTACACATGAGCTTCACTTGAACCGTGAAGATCACTTGAATGTTGAATGCCTGCACTGGATTTTTGCGTGTATTTTTATATTTTGATCCATGCGTGCTGCGTTCAGCCAATTTGTTATCAGTCAATACTTAGCTTGTTAAGCATAACTGTCAACAGATATCGATTTCCCTCTCGACACATCTACAAATCGTCACTTAGTAAAACTGAGCCAGCTTGTTTCTCCAGGCGTGAACCCCCAGGCATGCTCCTCTCTGGGGCAGATCGGTGGACAGGCCTGGCTTCCACTGACTTTAAAAAGCCTTCAATTCCTGGAGGTGCGATTATCCTGGGAAAGCACAGGGAGGGAGGGAAGGAAGGAGGGAGGGATAGAGGGAGGGAGGGATAGAGGGAGGAATGGAGGGAGGGAGGAAATGAAGGAAGGAAGGAGGGAGGGAAGGAGGGAGGGATAGATAGATGGAGGGAGGGAGGGATAGAGGGAGGAAGGGATAGAGGGAGGAATGGAGGGAGGAAATGAAGGAAGGAAGGAAGGAGGGAGGGATAGATGGAGGGAGGGAGAGAGGGAGGGAGGGAGAGAGGGAGGGAGGGAGGGAGGGATAGAGGGCGCGTTGGAGTGGTGGGAACTCCACGCTGGCTATAATCCTCTTTTAATGAGGCTAAGGAGAGGAGATGTGGAAGGACTGCTGGATCAGTCACAGCACATTGACAAAGCACCAAGCTGGGACCAGAGCAGCAGTCTGGCCGGTTGAGGCCAGTTAAACCCAGGAAACAGCTTCTCAAGCGTGAAAAAAAGGCTTTTCCCTTCACCAGCGTCCACCTGAAGTTTCACCTGTTCCTCTTCATGCTAAAGGTTCTGGGGTCTCTAGGGGGTGTGGCTTTATACACTGCAGAATGTTCCGGACCTCATTTCCTATTCCTGTCTTGTTCTGTGTCTGTCTTGGCCTGTGTGTGCAGTCCCTCATCCTCCTTGTTATCCAACCACGGTGGTATTCCCATGCCAACACCACCCCGCTCTCTTTCTCTCTCCTCTCTCTCCTCTCTCTCTCTCTCTCTCCTCTCTCTCTCTCTCTCTCTCTCTCTCTCTCTGTCCTCTCTCTCTTCGACCCTCCCTCTCTTTCTGTCCCTACCTCCCTCTCTTTCTCTCTCTCTCCTTGTCTCTCTCTAAATGTCTACTAAGAACACCTTTGGCACATGTCCTAGCCTGATAACAGCACGTATATAAAGGAGATCGCTGTTGTCTGTCTCTTGTCTGTTTCTCCAAGGAAAATTATCTAACGTTTGACGCTCAAAAAATAGTTTTCAAACTCGTCGTCATCCTCAGATTTACGGTCAGAGGCAGTGAGGGTAGTTCCATTTAGTAAACACTAGAGGGCGGTACCAATCAGTAAACACTGGTGGAGCTAGTAAAAACTAGAGCGCGGTATCAATAAGTGAACACTAGAGGGCAGCATAGTACCTGTTCTGACCCAGTTAGTCAAATCAGCAGGCTTCCGTACATCGTTTCAGTCACTCAGAGCTGCGGTTGATAGCAAGGCAAAGTGGAGATGATCTGATTTTTTTTTTAAAGAAATCAGAGATGCCTGCAGATAAGGAAATGTTTGATCTGACTGACATCTAACAGTGACATCTAACAATATAGGCAAAGTTTTTTGTTTTTTTTTGCTGTCATGGAGGTAATTGTGGTATTACAGCCTACCACCTCAACCATATTTTACACCGCCTCAATGTGCCATGTATTATATATTATTGAAATAACCAATTTTAGGACTGACTGAGAAAAAATACTCATTGTGTTTCTAGGATTGAAACAATTGTTTTATTGCACTATAGCTGTGATTTAACTTTCCCCCCATAAAAATTCAAACTGTCTATTTTATTTGTGTCTCGCAATCATACAACGAGGAAGATCTTTTGGTGTGGAAATAGCTAACATTCAGATTCCGAGTCCTCGAATTAACGGTTTCAATCAAATCATCAGAGGTCACCTCCTCTTTAACCTGGCGTATAGATCAACTTTTCCTCTTGATAACGAAACAACGCACTCCTGATGGTAATGTAAGGTAATGTCAAACATTTCAATTTCCATTGTTTCTGCTTGTACTCAGATTGTGCGCTTGCAAAAGGCTCCGGCGTTTGGCATTCTGCTCCAGCTCTCCCGCTGAAATGAGTTTCTCCCTGTAAACTTACACACGGATGCTGCTCCCGCACACCAGCTCCCTCCAGAGCCGCCGTACATAAAACATAAAAGGCGAGTCTATATGAAAAATGCACAGAGCGCTGAAATATAATGCGCTTGATATAATGCGCCCTGCTGCTGTTGAGCGAGAGAGAAATAAATAGTCAGGCCTGGCCTGGATAGATTCCCTTTTCACCAAGAATTCGTTTGACTTCATGCCTGGATGACTGTCTCCGCAAACATTTACTCACCGTACAGTCTCCTCGCATCACGATACAAAGATTGATTGCTCGCTTGCCTCTCCTGGTTCTATTGGCCACGATGAAATCAAATGGGATTGTTGAAAGGAGAATACATCGGAGTTGCTATATATGCACTGAACAAGTGGTTGCTTCTCTGACAGACATCAAGATGCGTGTCATGTCAAGTACATGGGATTGTTTTTTGTAAATGTGACAATAAAACAAATGGGGAATAAAGTAGGACAACGCAACCTATTTTCCATTCTTTTGACAAAATTTAGGTTCGCTTATTATCATTTTTTTTAACGACTGAAACACAGTTCTGACGTTAACCGAACTGACTAAAGTAGCCTACATAGTTTTTATTGAAAAAGATTCTAGCAAAGACGACTATAGCTTTTCCTGTCGCTTTACCTCTGTGAAAAGCGACAGGCATGTTATTCAAACAACGACACTGTATTGTTGAAGGATAATATGACTCAGGGATTTTTTTTAAAATAAACATCAAATGTACAATTATTAACGGAGCCGCCAGCCACGTCTAGAAAACAATGCCTAACCCAGGTGGACTAAAACATGATTTTTAAATGATAACATGTTCCTCTATTTTTTTTTTACTATAACAGCAAACTAGGGGTTTATGGCCTTCCAACAAACTACAAATGTGAAACTTTCACGTGTTGATAAAAATAAAACAAAAAACGAAATAAGCTTCTTTCTCCACAGACATATTCACCATAAAAACATCGCTTATTTTAGGGGCCTTATTGGTACCGCGTACCGGTCCATTTTCCCCAGCAGGCAATGTCGTAGAGACAGAGTGTAAAATGAAAACTCATAACAAAACAATAGAAAATGCCCACAGTCCCGGAACGCACAGCTAGAGCCAGATCGAAACAGACATTATTCTCAGTTCAAGGTGACCCAGTGCTTTTACTCCAGTGTTTTCCGACCAACTACACCAGCCAAAGAGAATCAATCCGCAGCATCTAATATGAGGTTGCAGAGATACGAGCTTCCCTCTGCGTTTTAATCAATACCAGAGTGAAACTAGGTAGGGATGAGCCGGTCGCGAGAGCAGAGCTGCGAGCTCGAGGCAGCAGTGGTGTGACAGAGAGCCGCTCGCGTGGAAGTAAGAGGCCAGATCAGATGCCGTGACCCTGGGGAGGAAGGGTCAACACGTAGCATGTAGGCTCTCTCCTCAGCTAACACCCCTTTCAAAATAACCCAACCTCCTCTGGACCTGCAGGGTACAATAGATTAGCCCCCTCTGCTGCCTCACCTACACACCAACTCTCTCCCTCTCTCCTCTTTCTCTCTCCTCTTTCTCACCTCTCCTCTCTCTCTCTCTCTCTCTCTCTCTCTCCCTATCTCCTCTGTCTCTCCCTCTCTCTCCTCTCTCCTCTTTCTCTCCTCTCTTCTCTTTCTTCTCTCTCCACTCTCTCTTCCTCTCTCTCCCTCTTTCTCCATGGCTACCTCTCTCGCCCTCTCTCGCCCTCTCTCTCCCTCTCTCGCCCTCTCTCGCCCTCTCTCGCCCTCTCTGCTTAGCTTTATCATTCTCTTTCTCCACCTCCACCTCTCATTTACACCCTCCCTCACATCGTTAGCATTTAGATAGACGAGAGCAGAGATGCTTGGGTAATAGGCTTTCCCCTCCATCCCTCCCTCCCTCCTTCCCTCGCTCCTTCCCTCCCTCCCTCCCTCCTTCCCTCTTGCTCAAATCAGATGAAGTGAGAGGGATTAAATCAAAAGAACAACAATGATGATGAGAAGAAGAGGGAGGGAGGGATTGAGAATCAGAGGAGAGGGGAAGAGAGGGAGCGAGGACAACGCTTCAGTGACTGTGAGCTCATTAACAGAGGCCTTGACAGAATTAATGTTAGAGGTGATTGGAGATTATCACATTTAGGGAATACTACATCCCCCTTATCCCTCTATCTCCCCCTTATCTCTCTCCCTCGATCTCCCCCTTATCCCTCTCTCTCCCTTATCCCTCTCTCTCCCTCTCTCTCCCCCTTATCCCCCTCTCTCCTCCTTATCCCTCTCTCCCTCCCTCTCTCTCTCTTATCCCTCTCTCTCCCCCATATCCCTCTCTCTCCCTCTCCCTCCCTCTCTCCCTCTCTCTCCTCTGGTCTCGCTCTCTCCAGGTCTCTCCCAGGTCAGCTCCCTCCCTGTTGTACTCCCTGAGCGTAGCCCTGGAGCAGGAGGGGGTACCCAGACACCATCAACTCTAGCTGTCTGTTTGATCTCCTAATTCTGCTTCATTTAAACTTCATCAACTCTTCCAGTGGACCGGAAGACTGGAGAATGGAAACAGCTTGTGGGTGGAGGCAGGGTGGGTTTTTCTCGTCTCGTCTTTTGTTGTCAGATCTGAAATGATATCCGCCCCAAACTGGCACCCCACACACACACAACCAACACACACACAACAACATTTCTACACTCACACCACTATCACACACACACCACACATACACACACACTACACATAAAACACTAAAGACACAAGTTTACTTCAAGCCAACAAACACACACGCATAAACACACACACATACACACGCACACGCACACAATGCACGCCCATCTTTATATTACGAACACACTTACCGTTGCGCACACATCATCATCATACTACGACACACGCCACGCAAATGGACCTTGGACCTGTTGCCACGTCTCTGACTATCATTGTAAGACACATTTGTATTCCTCTCGGTCACAAGATCACCTGCATCCATATCCTCACACTACTTCTATGCACACAGGCCCTCCGAACCACCTCCCCTCCCTACAGGTGCACTACATCTCCGAGCGCAGAGCGAGCAAGGCAGCAATGACACACACACACACCAACGGCCGCGGCCGCACTCGTACTTACACAGCACAGACTGACAGCTGCACGCGCCACCGTGTCTGCGCGCTCGCTTATGCAGCCCTCGCTACAGTGCGGAGCGTCTTACCATCCCATACGTGCCTCAGGTCACAGGTAAGCGCGGCAACAGCAACACAGCTAAATTGCCCCCCTAAAGATTCCACGAATCGAAAGTTGACATTTGGCCTCTAGAGCTTAATACTTGAGAGGAGTCAAAACTTTATTTTGATCAGATATCATCCAACTTTCCCTGAACTTTGCAGAACTAGTGTTTGGGTTGAAATTAGGATATTGATAAAGGGTTCCAGGGATAGTCTTAAATGGGTACAAAACATTTCTTAACATCCATCATCGAACTGTCCTTTGAACGACAAATCACTCTAGTGTTTGATTTGTCTCTCAACCTGGCCATCCACACACACGACATTCAGCTTTCGTAACACCAGCCCCGGAAGATGCTCCTTCAACTCAAGTGCACGAAGCAACCTATCAAAGAGTGACAAGTCCCAGGACAACAGACCAAAGTTACGATAGGACCCACTCACGTTGCAAAGCACCTATCCCCCCTTCTCGCGATCTCGTTCTCCAAGGGCGCAGTGTGGTTTGCACTATCAGGCCGTACTTTGTGCCTGACTCTCCGGTCTTACCAGAGCCTCCCGACTACGCTACCCCCCCCCCGGTGTAGTTTTCTCAAGGAAAAAAAACGTTCCAAATTCAATTCTCGGGACCAAGTCGTCCTCAGTGTTTTGGGAATTAAATTCAACCTGAGAGCCCCCACCGCCAAGTGACCACAGTCCATACCCCATGCCAAAGCAATGGCGAACTCTGTCCTGTTTAAATGCTCCACCACCCCACCCTCTCTACGCCCCACTTCAGAAGCCCTGCCACGTCTTGCACCCTTCACGACCCTTCCCATAGTGCGCACACCCACACTGGGAAGATTAGCATGCGCCCTTTGGCTGATGCCAGGAAAATGAGATCTACTGTATTTAAATGACTAGTGTCCCACTCTTTGGGTTTACGTCCACCTACATGCAAGTAGCCTAGAGTGCCGTGTGAGGAACATGCATAACTAGACGTTTCTGTAGTACGATCCTTCAGGTGCGTCGGTTTGAGCTCTTTGTATTACTTCTAGGCGGCGACGAGTACACCCATATTTGTCAACCTGTTTAGGTTTAGTGGATTGCTCGTCGGCTCTTCAATCGTCTGCTGTCATGTGTGTACTTGAGTGCATCTGAGGTTTACAGTA
>BROE01000015.1:9359239-9384239 GCA_036571765.1 Plecoglossus altivelis
GGGGGGGGGGGGCTGTCCTGCTGTGGGGAGCTTGTGGAGGGGGTGGGGGCATCTCAAAAGGAGGGTTCAAAGATATATGACAGAAGGGGTGCGGAGGAGGGAGGGGGGGGAGCAGGGGGCCAGGTGGGTGTCACATGTTGTGTCACATGACATTGATGGCTGTGGTAGAGCTTGTTTCAGTGGACGAGGAAGTTAATTGCTTTAATGATCGTGTTGTTCCCCTTTTACCACACGCACACACACACACACCCACACCTCACACACACAGCACCCCACACACACAGCACCCCACACACCCCACACCCCCAGACACACAGCACCCCACACACACCCCCAGTCACACAGCATCCCACACACCCCACACACCCCATGCACCTCACACACACAGCACCCCACACACCCCTCACCCCCAGTCACACAGCACCCCACACACCCAACACACACAGCACCCCACACACACCCCACACCCCCAGACACACAGCACCCCACACACCCCACACCCCCAACCCCTACACCACCTACATACGTAAGAACCTCACCCCACCGTAACCCTTGACGACATCAGGGACAGGGAGAAGGTCTGCCGTGGTGACATCACGGCGACATCACGGCGACATCACGGTGACATCACGGCGACATCACGGTGACATCACCCGAACCCGTCCGGTCGAGCGAGCATCTGCCTGCTTGACGTCTCGTGTGTGGGAGACTCCGCCCCTGCTAAATCACTGCCCTACTGTGGGAGCTAATATCTATAATGGCTGTGGTATTATAGGGATTAGGCCCGTATGTGTGTGTGTGTGTGTGCTCGTGTGTGTCTCTGCGTGTAGGTCTGCTTGTGTGTCTGGGAGTGTGGTGTGTGTGTGTGTGCTTGTGTGTGTCTCTGCGTGTAGGTCTGCTTGTGTGTTTGTGTGTGTGTGTGTGTGTGTGTGTGTGTGAGAGAGAGAGAGAGAGAGAGAGAGAGAGAGAGAGAGAGAGAGAGAGAGGGTCTCGAATTCTGACGGGCATTTAAAGCATCTGTAAACACGAGACACAAAGAGCCTTAACACACTAAACCACAGGCCACCATGACCACACAAAGGCAGGCCTTCTGGAATTGGCCCAGGGCTGAGGCTGGTTAAAGAGAGGGGGTGCTGTGAAAACACAACTGAGGAGGACTCTCGCTCACCACGGAGATCTGTTGAAATTCACACAACGCTTTCAGCAGCTTACTCTCTCAACCTGTCTCTCTCACTCTCTCCTTGTATCTCTCTCACTCTCTCCTTGTCTCTCTCTCTCTCCTTGTCTTCCTCTCACTCATTTTCCTTGTCTCTTAGTCACTCTCTCTCACTCTCTCTCCTTGTCTCTCTCTGCCTCTCTTTCCTTGTCTCTCTGCATCTCTCTCCCTGTCTCTCTCTGCATCTCTCTCCATCTCGCTCCCTCTCTCTCTACCTCTCTTTTCATCACTCTTTCTCTCCCTCTCTACCTCTCTTTTCATCACTGTTCCTCTCCCTCTCTCTCCACCTCTCTCTCCACCTCTCACTCCATCCTCTCCTCTCACATTGACTCGCATCTCTCTGACACACATTCATAATAAATGCAAGCTCACAGTTTGGGGTTGCGGCCAGACAGCAAGACCAACTGACACACAGATAGGCAGGCACAACATAAACACACACACACACACACACACACACACACACACACAGGCAGCATACAGTAAAGACAAACACACACTCCCGCACAATCAACATTTACACACATATACACACACAGATGGAAAGGGGGACAAACATATACAGTAAACAAACACACACACAAACAAACAAACAAATAAACAAACACACAAACACTTAAAGACACAAACACATAAACACTATAAAGACCACCACACACACACGCGCGCGCACACCCACGTAAACACTAAAAGAGATACACACACGCGCACACTTAAAGATACACACCGGGAACCAGAGTAGGTATCCATGCTGATAGTCAATAACAGAATGGGGAGCGAGATTAAGTCTAAGCCTGTAGTCTCCTCCCGCGGCGAAGACGCTGCCGTCTCCAGAGCGTGCAGCAGATGGCGCTGTGTTGAAGGCTGCCAGGAGATAATCGGGACAGATCGGGTAGAATTACTCCCCATTATCTTCTAATTATTCTTGTGTGGAGCGCTGATCCTGCCGTTTGTGTAAAAGGACGACGGAGAGAGTCTGTCGCCCACGGCAGTGTGATAACCCTCCCTCCTCCCCTCCCTCCCTCCCCCCCTCCCTCCCTCCCTCCCCCCTCCCTCACTCCCTCACTCGATCCTCTCATCCTCAGGGGATGGTGAGAGAGAGGGGAGATCAGCAGGGGGAGGGAGAGGAGGGGGGGAGATGAGTGGGGGAGACGAGGGGAGTGGGGGAGAGAAAGGGAGACAGAGGAGTGTAGTGGAAAGGGAGGAGAAAAGTGAGGTGGGAGATAGGAGGGGAAGGAAGAGAGTTAAGGCTCTAGACTCTTTAGAGCTGCCAAGACCCTGCGAAAACACCTCGCGAGCCACTTTTTGTTATCTTTCTCTTGATTTTTCTTTCGGGCACATCCAGCACCCTCATGGAGGAGGTAACGCTCGGCTATCAACTATGCTCGCCCTAGTTGACCCCTGGCGAATTATCGATGTCCACCCCTCCCGACGATATCATTGCAGGCACTATCAGGTTTCTTAATCAGTGCGGCAGGTGACGTTTCGCGGCCCCTGCCGCTTTTCCGCTGTATACCAGATACCGTTTGTCACTCCAGGCTTCTCCAGTGGGCTTGCGGGGTAGAGTAGGCCGCATGATGCCCTTTCCCCTGCAAGGAGGTATGTCTGGCTACCAAACGGCAATAGGAGTTCTGAAGGCCAACAACAGGAAAGCGGGCAAGCAAGAATGCTGAAATTCAGGAAGTCAAGCAAGAAGGATAACAGGTAGAGACTCTCTCTTCCCTTAGCCTCTGCTCTCTCTGTCCTCTTATTATCTCGTCCTACTCTTTATGTTTTCTCTCTTTATACCCCTCTCTGCTCACATATCTTCTCTCTTTATGTCCTCTCTCATATATGTCTTCACTTATCTCTACTCTCAATTATTCTCTCTCTCTCCACTCCCTCTCCCTCTCTCTCTCCACTCTCTCTCTCTCCTCCCTCTCTCCTTGCTCTTGCTCCCTCCTCCTTCTCATTGGCTTCCATCTCTCTCCTAATCTGCCATTCCCGCAATCTCACTCTCTACACCACTCCTCACATACTCTCCCTCTCTCCTTACTCTCCCCTCCCTTCTCTCTCTCTCCTTCACACCCTCTCTCTCTCCTCTCTCTCCTCCCTCCCTCACCACTCCCTCACCCCCCCCCCCCACACACAAAAAAAAAACATCTCCCTCTCTTTTTTCCTCTCCTCTCCCCTCTTCTCTCTTCTCTTCTCCCTCATTACTCCTTACGCTCTCCTCATCTCTCCTCCAGTCGCCGATCTCTGGCCGGGCAGCTTCTCTCTCTCTCTTCTTCTCCCTCAGCTTCCCTCTCTGTTATGCAACTCTGCTATGAGGTTCAGGCTTTACCCCCCCTCCCTCCCCCCCTCTCTCTTCATCTCTCTCTCTCTGCCTCTCTCCTCTCTCTCTCTCCCTCTCCTCTCCGCTCCACCACTCTCCTCTCGTCCCCTCTTTTTCTCCTCGGGCTCTCTCTCTCTTCTTTCCGGCGTGTTCTTCACCCCACCCCCACCCTGAAGGGGAGTTTCAGTTCAGCAGCATATGGCTTTAGCATGTGCTGGCTCCCATGTGCATGCTCTTAAGCGCGACACTACCCCTGAACATCTTCGCTTAATTATCAGCATTTTGTTCACCATCTCCCTGTTTTGCATATTAATATCCGTCAGCCGTGGCAGCAATAACAGCAGAGAGCTTCACGACCCCCGGCGTTCTGGAGAGGACCGGCTCGTCAGGGGGAAATAAACGATCCACACCGGGAACATGGGTGCTAAGACAATGACCGAATATAATGAGCGTAAACTAGCGCGCATGTGTGTGTGTGTGTTATCCACTCTGGCAATATGTATGAATGATGTGTTCATTCTGTTTTGATGGCATTTAAGTGTCACAGACTGTGAATGCTTGCGTGGGTGTGTCTGTGTGTGTGTTTCTGCGTGTGTGTGTTTCTGTATGAGTGTGTCTTTCTGCATGTGTGTGTTTCTGCGTGTCACAGCATCGCGCGCACCACATGTTTACACGCCGTGCACATGCGTGTGCGCTGCTGTGCCTTCGTGCCCGTGGCGTTCGTGCCCGTGGCGTTTGATGTAGCAGCGTCCGACTGACATGTAATAAAACACAGAGAGGAAGTTGTTGATCGATCTCTGTGCTGGCTGGACGCGCAGCGAGGGTATGTACATGCAAATGAGGATAGCTAAATGCCACCGAGGGGGCGGGTGGGTTAGGCAATCACTTCAACTGACAGACTGCACAGGCAGGGGGGGAGGTGGGGGCAAGAGCAGGGGGGAGGTGGGGGTGTAGACATCAGGTGAACCCACAGATACAGTCCTACAAGGCGACAAGACATTCCCTCAGTCCTGTGACGAACCACAGTTACCGCCCCACGGAACCCTCTCACGCAGTGTGCGTGTGAGGGTTCCGGTGGCGGAACCCACGGAACCCTCGCACGCAGTGTGTGTGTGTGAGGGTTCCGAGGGCGGAACCCACGGAACCCTCGCACGCAGTGTGAGTGCGAGGGTTCCGTGGGGCGGAACCCGGATGGTTCCACGTGCTTCTGGCTGAGAAGAACCCCGAGAAGAGGAGTACAGGCTACAGAGCGCCGAGGGGAACGTGGAGAGGAACGTCGGGAGCACGTCGACGAAACGATGACGAGGAACGTGATGAAAAGATGAGCGTGAGAAGAGGCGTTGCTGAGGTCAGGTCAGCTAATCTGCAGCACTCAGCGCCCATCCCAAACGCACACACGGCTGCTGAAAAGGAACAAAAGAGTCTGCTGGTGGAGGCAAAGGAGATGAGGGAGGAAGCCTGGGAGAAGATGAACCATCAGGGGGATCATGATGGGAGGACAGATTAAGGGGTTCCTTCAGAGCTCTGGGAACCGCAGGAGGAGAGGGGACTATGCAAACCCGCTCACAAAGCCCTGCTATCTTCTCCCAACAAGCACAGCAAGTCTTTAAGCTGCTCCAAGCAGCTCTATTGATGGTTCATTAAACAACAAAGGGAACAGATAAACCACTGGATTGGGACATAGAGGTCTTTTGGTTTGACGCTCAGAAGGCTTTTAGTTAATGGCTGACGGGGGCCTACGCCTGGTGTTCCTGCCTGACTCGCCTTCTTCTTCTGTGGTGGACAGGTGGATATCTCCTCCTGTCTTTTCTTCTTCTGTGGTGGAAAGGTGGATATCTCCTCCTGTCTTTTCTTCTTCTGTGGTGGAAAGGTGGATATCTCCTCCTGTCTTTTCTTCTTCTTGCTTTTTTTTCTTTTTTTTTTCTCTTCTGGTGAGTGGAAATCTCCCTCCTGTCTTTCCTTCTTCTCTGTGGTGGACAATATCTCCTCATGTCTTTTCTTCTTCTGTGGTGGACAGGTGGATATCTCCTCATGTCTTTTCTTCTTCTGTGGTGGACAGAGTGATACTCCTCTGTCTTTTCTCTGCTCTGTGTGACAGGTTGATTCACTTTCTTTCCCTCCCTGTCCTTTTCTTCCTCCTGGTGACAGCGTCGATGGAGATTCCACCAAGTGCCTGTAGCCTCTCGTCGTTGAGGGATCCAGCGCGTGATCGAGCGAATCGTCCACTAAGCTGCATCTTCCTTCTCTTCTGGGACAATGACTCGCTCCTCTCCTGTCCTTGTTCTTCTTCCTGGTGGTACAGTAACGGGAGTCCGCATTCTTTTCTACTCTGAGCGTCAGTCAAGTTAGGAACATATGACGTCATTTGGTCGCTGCTCACCGGGTGACACATCCCTTCCATTTAATAAATTTCTGGCACTGCAGCACTGGCATGGGATCCCCCAAAGCGAGAAGGGGGTTCGAACCGGGTCCGTACCCGGGATGCTTGTTAATGGCTGACGGGGGCCTACGCCTGGTGTTCCTGCCTGACTCGCCTTCTTCTTCTGTGGTGGACAGGTGGATATCTCCTCCTGTCTTTTCTTCTTCTGTGGTGGACAGGTGGATATCTCCTCATGTCTTTTCTTCTTCTGTGGTGGACAGGTGGATATCTCCTCATGTCTTTTCTTCTTCTGTGGTGGACAGGTGGATATCTCCTCCTGTCTTTTCTTCTTCTGTGGTGGACAGGTGGATATCTCCTCCTGTCTTTTCTTCTTCTGTGGTGGACAGGCGATGGAGATTTCCACCAGGTGCCTCCTCTCGTTCTGTGGAGGACAGGTGATGGAATTCCACAAGCTGCATCTTCTTCTTCTGTGGTGGACAGATGGATATCTCCTCCTGTCTCTTCTTCTTCTGTGGTGGACAGGTGACGGAGTTCCGCATCTGTTTTCTACTCAGTCAGCAAGTAGGGAACATATGGACGTCTTGGTCTGTCACCGACACGATCCCTCCATTTAATCTGGCACTCATGCACTGTCAGTGGGAGTCCCCCAGAGCGGAGGAAGGGGGCGGCCGTGAGACTGGAGGCTGAGCTCGGAGCCCCCTCCCTGGGCACGCTCGCCTGCTTCTAAGACCCCTTCCTGGATCAAAGACGGGCTTCTCTGATGTGCTGGAGCGCTGCTCTCCCCAGATTCCCTGTCACACGCTGCACTCTCCAGCCTTTGATACTCCCTCCCCTCCTCCCCGACGCTCCTCCAACACCAACCGCACCCCCCCCAGCCCCCCCTCCCCTCCTCCCCGACGCTCCTCCAACACCAACCACACCACCACCACCCCCCCTCCCCTCCTCCTACACAACCCCCCCACTCCCTCCACCCATCTTCCCCAGCCGGTAGAACACCCTCTCTCCGAAGAGACAGCGCGGCGTACCCCATTGGAGGACTAACCCTTCCCACAAGGCTTTGGGGCGCTCCCTCTCAGATCCGCAGGGTCCAGATCTTACGCTGGTCTCCGGATCTAGAGGGTACACATCTGACACTTCTCAGATCTACAAGGTCCAGGCGGGCTGACCGGGGTTCGTCTCCGACAGGAAACGAACCGCCCCTCGACCCGTCTCCCCGGAGACCGTGAGTCAACCACCCGGTCACGACACGGTGACAGTAATCAAAGTGAATGGTAGAGAAGACCAGGTGGTACAAGGTATATTATTCAACTAACCCCCAGCAAGCCATGCTGCCTCTGCCTGTTGATAGTAACATGTATAATTTAGCACAATCTGTGCATGTATTATGAATGACTCCGGGTTTGGGAGATGGTGAAGACAATGCAATTAATGTCTCAGTGCAGAGAGAAGAGATAACTGTCTTTAACTTGTTTCTCTTTCTCTCAGTCTCTCAACGCTCTCAATCTGTCTGTCTGTTACTCTCTGTGTGTCTCTCTCTCTGTGTCTCTCTTTGTATCTGTGTGTCTCTTTGCCTCTCTGTGTGTGTGTCTCTCTCTGTCTCTCTGTGCATCTCTATGAGTGTGTCTCTATCTCTGTCTATGTCTGTGTGTGTGTGTGTGTGTGTGTGTCTCTCTCTCTGTCTATCGCTCTCTCTGTGTGTGTCTGTTTCTGTATGTCTCTGTTTGTGTGTCTGTATGTGTCTCTGTATGTGTGTCTCTGTATGTGTGTCTCTGTGTGTCTCTGTATGTGTGTCTCTGTATGTGTGTGTCTGTATGTGTGTCTGTATGTGTCTCTGTATATGTGTCTGTATGTGTCTCTGTGTGTCTCTGTATGTGTGTCTCTGTGTGTGTGTCTCTGTATGTGTGTCTCTGTATGTGTGTCTCTGTATGTGTGTCTCTGTATGTGTGTCTGTATGTGTCTCTGTGTGTCTCTGTATGTGTCTCTGTATGTGTGTCTCTGTGTGTCTCTGTATGTGTGTCTGTATGTGTCTCTGTATGTGTCTCTGTGTGTCTCTGTATGTGTCTCTGTATGTGTGTCTCTGTGTGTCTCTGTATGTGTGTCTCTGTATGTGTGTCTCTGTATGTGTGTCTCTGTATATGTGTCTGTATGTGTCTCTGTATGTGTCTCTGTATGTGTGTCTCTGTATGTGTGTCTCTGTATGTGTGTCTCTGTGTGTCTCTGCGTGTCTCTGTATGTGTGTCTCTGTATGTGTGTCTCTATCTATCGCTCCCTCTCTCTCCCAGGGAGTCGGGTTAGTGTGTGTGTGTTGAGGGGTGTGTTGGAGAAGAAGAGTGAGCGCGTGCAAAAAGCTGAGTCCTCCAGAGGCAGTCGATACCTTATCAGCTTCTGTCAAACGTTGACATCTTGACGTCCTTGACAGCAAATTATTACTTTTTCATGACGCAACCAGGTGCAATTACAGCAACATCTTTGTGTGGTATATCCTGCTGCTGTACCTGTCAGAAGGCTCACCTGGTGGGATTCTGGAGGTAAGACAGGGGACCCTCCTCCCAGCCCTCCACACTCACACACACACTCATACACACTCACACACTCGTACACACAGACACACTCATACACACTCATACACACACACATACACTCACACACACACACACACACACACTCACACAATCACACACAATCACACACAAACACACACACACTTAAACTCACACTCATACACACTCACACACACACTCACACTCACACTAATACACACTCACACAAACACACACACGCACACACTCTCACACACACACCCTCACACTCTCACACACACACACACTTTTGCACCCTGTGGTTTTCCAGGTGTGAACATGTGGTGGTCAAAACTTAAGCTTCATGCATCTTGGCCAAACATCTCACCTCCAAAACTCCTTCACCAAAAGTCTTTACTACATGTGTCTCTCACAATAAGTTTGCTTGACCACAACACCGGTCAGTCTCTCGGAAAGCAAGCTGTTTGGCTAACGCACCTGGATCCTTGCAAACAGAAGACGTTTTTATCTTTGAAGTTGGAAGTATTTTTCTCATCAATCCGTATTTCACGATGGAACGAGAATAACGGACGAATCAGACACGTGAGGACATACCTGAACGTTGTCGCTGTTTTTCATTTCTTTCGTAAATAATCGTTTTACAAAAGTGAAGACTTGTGTTTTAGAGTGATAAGGAGGCTGAGCGGAGGAGGGCGTCGCAGGTGAGGAGGGCGTGCGTGCGAGCATGTGTGCGTGCGTGCGAGCATGCGTGCGAGCATGTGTGTGTCTGCGCGCAAGGTAACAGAGAGTACAAGCCAGTCCAGGGCGGAGGAAGCCCTGAGAGAGAATGTCTTTCATGTCAGACTCATCATTGTAGCTCCATCACTGATCCTCCCCCTCCCTCCCTCCCTCTCCCTCCCCCATCCCAGCCAATCCTCCATTTCCCTTTAACACTCCTCCTGCCTCCCAGACATTTACAGTGGAAAAAGCACAGCTGACTTATGTGGCTAATGACACCTCAGTGAGCTGTTGGCTGTTCTTGGCCCTCTGTGTGTTTTCTCTTCTCTTGTCTTATTCTCTCCCTCCTCTCCTCCCCCTCTCTCCCTCCCTTACTCCCTCCCTCCCTCCTCCCCTTCCTTCCCTCCCTCCCTCCCTCCTCCCCTTCCTTCCCACCTTCCCTCCCTCTCTCCCTCCTCCCCTTCCTT
This sequence comes from Plecoglossus altivelis, assembly GCA_036571765.1. Classification (NCBI taxonomy): domain Eukaryota; kingdom Metazoa; phylum Chordata; class Actinopteri; order Osmeriformes; family Plecoglossidae; genus Plecoglossus; species Plecoglossus altivelis. The sequence goes on from BROE01000015.1 coordinate 9,368,874, forward strand.
TATGCCCTCCCTCCTCCCCTTCCTCCCTCCCTCCTTCCCTTCTCTCCTCTCCACCTCCACCTCCACCTCTCTCTCCCATCCTCCATCTCTCCCCAGGTTCCCTCCATCCACACTCTCCCTCCCCCCTCCACCTTCCCTCTCTTCCTCTCTCCCCTCCCTCCCTATGCTTGGTGCCAGACTCAGATTTATTCTGCCTGTGATGCGTGTGGAGCCGAGCCGAGTGAGTGAGCGTGGCTAGGGTCACAGGGAGGGAGGTGTGTGTACAATAAGAGATAAGATCATGGCTCTCCAGGGACTTGTTTGGCCCTGTACCCGATCCATCAAACGTCGGCTCCGAGTGCCAAGGTCAACCTTAATGAGCATTTTCTGGGGTCTTAGTCTACACACGAAACCCCCTAACGTACACACATACACACACACACACACACACACACATACACACACACACACACACACTGCATGCATCAATAAAAAAAACGTACATACCTGCTTGGTTGTACTCCTGTGTGTTTGTGACAGCAGCAGGCTGTTTGCAAGTATTCTTCTCAACAAGCAGGAGAGAGGAGGTGAGGAGAAGGAGGAATGCTGGGAGCTGTGGAAGGAGAGAGACGAGGCGAGGAGGAGGAGGAATTCTGGGAGCTGAGGAAGGAGAGAGAGGAGGTGAGGAGGAGGAGGTATGCTGGGAGCTGAGGAAGGAGAGAGAGGAGGTGAGGAGGAGAAATGCTGGGAGCTGAGGAAGGAGAGAGAGGAGGTCAGGAGGAGGTGGAATGCTCGGAGGAGAGGAAGGAGAGAGAGGAGGTGAGGAGGAGGAGGAATGCTGGGAGGAGAGGAAGGAGAGAGAGGAGGTGAGGAGGAGAAATGCTGGGAGCTATGGAAGGAGAGAGAGGAGGTGAGGAGGAGGAGGAATGCTGGGAGGAGAGGAAGGAGAGAAAGGAGGTGAGGAGGAGGAGGAGGAATGCTGGGAGGAGAGGAAGGAGAGAGAGGAGGTGAGGAGGAGAAATGCTGGGAGCTATGGGAAGGAGAGAGAGGAGGTGAGGAGGAGGAGGAATGCTGGGAGGAGAGGAAGGAGAGAAAGGGAGGTGAGGGGAGGAGGAGGAATGTGGAGAAAGGAGAGAGAGGAGGTGAGGAGGAGGAGCCGTTCCACTGCTTGACCATCAGAAGGTCCAGGTGTGTCAGAATACTGACCCAGGTCGGTCTCTGACCAACCTAAACTTGGCCCAGATCTATCCTTGACCCAGGCTTGGTCCAGATTCTTACCTAGAAAGTCTTGACCCAGCCCTGGTCCTGGTGATCCTGGTCCTGGTCCTGACCAGGGCCCTTCTAGCTTGGTCCAGATTCTTACCACAGAAGTCCTTGACCAGCCCTGGTCTGTGATCCTGGTCTGTGATCCTGGTCTGTGATCCTGGTCCTGGTCCTGACAGTGGCCCTGGTCCTGACCCTGGTCCTGACCCTGGTCCTGACCCTGGTCCTGACCCTGGCCCGGGTCTGTCCAGAGCAGCAGTTCTCAGTAAGCAGAGCTCCACTCATCAACCCCTTGCCTGCCAAACGTTGTTCCTGCTTGCGTCCTGGTGAAGCGTGGATGCAGTAAAGCATGTGGCGCATCTTAATGAAGCAATAAAAGTCACAGCAGGGGGGCAGGGGGGGCAAGGGGGGGCAGGGCAGGGGGGTAAGGGGGTAGGGGGGTAAGGGGGTAAGGGGGGTGGGGCAGGGGGGTGTTGAAGGTAGTTAGTTATGAGAGGAGGACTGGGACAGTCTAACCACTGACAGGAGGTGTGATAATTGAGATGTTGCGACCTCACATATTACCTGCATATTGGCCAAATCTGGAGGCAGGAAGAAGGAAGGGCCAATGGTGAGATGACCCCCCCATGGTGAGTGTTTGTCTGTGTGTGTGCGTGTGTGTGTGTGCGTGTGTGTGTGTGTGCATGTGTGCATGTGTGTCTGTGTGTTTGTCTGTGTGTATGTTTGCATTTGTGTGTGTATCTGTGTGTATGTGTTTGCATGTGTGCACGTGTCCATGTTTGTTTGTGTATCTGTGTGTGCACTTGCATGCATGTGTGCATGTGTGTGTATGTGTGTGTGTGCGTGCGTGTGAGTGTGTGTATGTATGTGTGTGTGTGTGTGTGTGTGTATGTGTGTGTGTGTGTGTGAGTGTGTGTGTGTGTGTGTGTGTGTGTATGTATTTGTGTGTGTGGAGGTGTGTGTGAGTGTGTGTGTGGTGTGTTGTGTATGTGTGTTGTGTGTGGTAATGTGTGTGTGTGTGTGTGTGTGTGGTGTGTGTGTGTGTGTGTTGTTGTGTATGTGTGTGTGTGAGTGTGTGGTATGTTGTGTGAAGCTGTGTGTGTGTGTGTGTGTATGTGTGTGTGTGAGTGTGTGTATGTGTGTGTGTGAGTGTGTGTGTGTGTGTGTATGTGTGTGTGAGTGTGTGTATGTGTGTGTGTGTGTGTGTATGTGTGTGTGTGTGTATGTGTGTGTGTGTGTGTGTGAGTGTGTGTATGTGTGTGTGTGTGAGTGTGTATGTGTGTGTGTATGTATGTGTGTGTATGTATGTGTGTGTGTGTGAGTGTGTGTGTGTGTGTGTGTGTATGTATGTGTGTGTGTGAGTGTGTGTATGTGTGTGTGTGTGTGTGTGTGCTGCGTACAGAGGCGGCGATGATGACGCGACATCACCAACACTAATTACATCACCTCGACATTTTGACATTCATCCGCAGCCATTCACCTATCAAGGACGCTGTACCAAACCCCACCCCCTCGTCCCCCTCACCCCCAGCCAGCCAACCGTAGCCTCCGGCAATTAGTCATGTGTGAGAAAACCTCCTGACTACTGACATGAACGCAGAGCTTCGCTGACATCACAGGGCTGGAGCCTCAGTCCAAACCCCCCCCGGGAGGGAGAGAGGGCCAGGGTGCAGGCAGAGCTCTTTCCCCCCATGACGGGGTAGAGGCTAGGGGGCGACCTCAGCTCCTCGTCCCCCAGAGGGCCAGGGGCTGGAGGGGAGGTTGTTCCAGCTTGTGTGGGTCTCCCCGCAGCAGCTGGAAGGGCCCCTGGTCCAACACCGGCAGGCTGGCCTGGCAGGACTCAGAGGATGCTGGAAGAGACCCCACCACAAACTCACATTGAACTGTGACACCTTACAGGAATGCTGCTCCTGTCTCGCTCTCTCTACACATCACCTCTCTCTCTCTCTCGCTCTCTACCCATCACCTCTCTCTCTCTCTCTCTCTCTCTCTCTCTACCCTTCACCCCAATCTCCCTCTCTCTCACTCTCTCTACCCCTCACCCCTCTCTCTTTCTTTCTCTCGCTCTCTCCATCCTGCCTCACTGAGACCAACCTGGAGGGTTAGTAGTTTGCGTACATTAGGAGTCGTTTTTAGTACATTAGGAGTCGTTTTTAGCGTGTATATAAGGGATTTTATTTTTATTTTCCTTTTTAAAAATCCTTCTCCTGTGTACCAGCTCTTGATCAGGCGGCTCACTTCCACTGCTTGCTAATCATACTTAGGTTCGGCTAACAACAGTTTAGTTATCGCAGCAGCAGCACGTTTTAAATCCACCGTCTACATCTAAGAAGGCCAAGCCTGACAAGCTAACCGTGTTAATCCTACTAGCGTCTCCGGGGTTACCTAGGACGCCGTCTCTCTCACCCGAGAACACAACCCCGGGTGCCGAGACTCAGACCTTGGCTCTCTGTCGGCGGGGTCAAAGGTCGCGGAAGCAGAGGTTGGCTGCCTGTTTGGAGAGAGCGGGCGGAGCTCATGAGGGGATGAAGTGATGGATGACTGGCGATCCTCGTCCTCTGGCTCCTCCCCCTCTCTTCATCCCTCCTCTGCCTCGGACCAGATGTGCGAAGCTGAACTCTGTCAGGATAATGAAAGGCATGTTCCTGAAGCTGGGTGGGCCATGGTAACAGGATAACACGAGGGTAGAAGGTCCGTGTTGTGGTCCTTGTATAGGGTCTGCAGTCAGGAGACTGAGTCATCACGCAAGGCTGGTTGCCAGCCTTAGTCCTCTGGTCCGGAAGAGTCCTCTTGTCTCTGGTCCAGATCACTAGCGCCACACAGACTCCACTGGACACACGGTCAAGATGTTCACGAACGCTTGAGCGCGAGGTGAAACATTACACTGTGTCTGCAGACTCCGAGAGTAAGACACGGGACTTCTGTATTTTCCTGTGTAAACAACGTTTGTTTACGACGTGTGTGTGTTTTACTCTGAAACAACACAGTCGCAGACCTCGTTCACGCAGGTTGACCTGGCACTACATCCTGCAGATGGAACAGCAGCTTCCTCGTTCTGGTTCGTCCTGGAGAATATTCTCTGGCGGAGTGTTGCTCGGGTAGCGGCTGTCTGGCCAGCGGATCTCTCCAGGGACGGAATCAAAACCTGCCCGTTCTGAAAGCCTTCTGTGCAGGGAGAACAGCCACCACCGCAGCACACCTTCCTGTCTGGGGACGACAGAGGGATGTGGAGCTACTGAAGGCTGGAGTGATGATTTCCGAAATACAGACAGACCCGCATGCAACCTCCACCCTGAAGGGACTCTCCCCCCCCCCACCCCCCCAAAACACACACACACACCAACCCTCAGTGCTAACCACACACACCCACCATAGCTGCACCTCCAATTAAATCAAAAGTGGTTTGTTTTTATTGGTCTTTTGCGCTGACAAGTGGGCTATCATTCTGACGGCTCTACCTGTCACTGAGAGGCTGAAAACCCTCCGTTGACAATGCCCAACGCTTCCAATTAGGGAGGAATCAGACTCCTGGCGCGATAGCCATCTTTTCACCCTCCCCCTAGACCTTCCTTCCTTCCCTCCCTCCCTCCCTCTTTCTCTCCTTTCTTCTGTGCCAGCTTCACGAGCCTCTGCCATTCCCCCTCTCCCTCACTTTTGCACTCCGCGTAATTCCTCCTCCTCCCCCAGCCCCCCCCCCCACGCACCCTTCTCTCTCCCTTCTCCTCTCCTCTCCTCTCCTCTCTCTTCCTCGGAGAGAGGGGTCTGTCTCCGCTGCAAATTACCGACACAAAACGAGGTGGCGCGCTGGTGCTGATAGCTGCCGGCCTGAAGACCTGTCAGCATTAATGATACGATGAAGGTTTATTTCGCCCGCATGCATGTGCTAAATTCTTTCTTGTGTGACAGCTGACGCGGGTATGTGAGTGTTAACCTTATAAAAGATTCAGCGATTCTCATTATTTTCTGTCAAGTCGCGTACCTGATGGCTTGAAGGTGCGTTATTTGCATCGCTGACTGGTCGGTGGTGCTCCCAATCCCGAGTTGGTTTATGCTGTTTGTTTGTTGTGTGAAGTCATGTTTTCGGTATTTCTCCTTTCCAGAAAGACATGTTTTACTCAATGCTCCAAAGAGCTGCCAAAGTTTATCCAAAGGCGACACACATTTTACAAAATAAAACTGAATGTATATTTTACACATTCAATCAAAACAAATAAAAAACAACACATTGTTTCGTTTCATCATCTACTGCCCGGTGTAACCAGGCAACCCCACGTGAGTTATTCCATCATATTTACTCCGAACGTAGGCCCAAGGCTCAATGGAGGAAATTGCTTGCTGTAACATATGATTGAAACACCGTGGGCACGTGGAGAAAATATTAAGTAGTAATAATTGACAGGTATATGTTATGTAGTCTGTGTCGTAGGCCTACTTGATTGGACAAGAACAACTGTTCCAATAACTGTCGATAACCTAAATCTCTGTTGCATTAATCGAAACATTATCGCGTTCTGTCTTTTTTCCCCCTCCATATGTCACATTATTTTAGGATGTTGTTGAGATTAAATGGTAGAGAGAGGAACAGGGATAGGCGGGGGGGAGAAAGGCGGGAATCAGAGAGAAAGAGAGAGAGAGGGAGGGAGAGAGAGAAAGAAAGGGAGGGAGAGAGAGAGAGAAAGAGAGAGGGAGATATTCCAATTCACCTTGTGGTGAATGAGCGTCACATTCAGAAAAGTCTAAACTCGTGCTTCCTAACCACGCACGTGTCCAAAATCAACACGAGACGTTTCTTAGACTGTGTTCTTTAAGCAACAGCCTGCTCTTCAGATGGTAGAAATTGTTATTGCTTTTGAGTGTGCAACATGCCCGGATAAAATCATTCCAAATGGTTGACTTTAATGTATCTTAAATTAACATTAACATAAATTCGACGTGCAAACAGTGAGAAAGTAGTAGTAGTAGTAGTTTTACCCATAAAAAATATACTAACCTATTTTTTAAATTCAACGTTTTAGTGTATTTCATAAAAATAAAATAAAAATACTATTACGCGTTTAATTTCCCTTTTTATATGTAATTAAAGCAACAGAAAAAAGGAAGAAAAAACGTTGTTGATTTCATGTCTGTAGCGGTCGGTTATCCAATGCCAAACTTGCAGGCTGTAGCCTCTTAAATCACCCCTAGTTATCGCATGTGACGGAGTTGGGGTCTGTTTGTCTATACACCTACCACCCAAAGCTTAGAAGAAAAGCTAAGTCAAGATGGGTGTGTGCCCTTTTTCCTTCCTCGGTCCCCGCCTCATGTGTGACAGCTTGCAGCCGAGAGGGGACCCCTTGGGAGCCGGGGCGGATTCACTAACCTGCCGGTGTCTGAGTCCTACCAGCGCCTCCAATCTGGTGGTCACATGGGGGGTTCGATTATTATGGCCTGTCGGAGAGTCACGAGGGGCTAACTGTTTTGGAGAAAGAAGCGAAAGTGCAGACAATGGTATTTCATGCACGTTAAAGTTTGCGTCACGCCATCTATTCAGCGCATGCTGTTCGGAACATTATTCCCCATTAGCATTGTATACATTACTAGATGGCTGCTTATCGCGAGCTAAATGCTGACTACTCGACGCTCGAGCTTTTTCATGCGCCAAAAAAAGTGAGGCACGTTTAGTTTAGTTTAATCTTTCACCCCTGAAATCATCTAGGCAATACAACACATTTCCTTTGACCCTCCTCCCCTCCCAAATGTAATCATATTAAATATCTCAAAATAAACCATTTTTGTTGCATCGAGAATGAACTTTGTAGGCCAAACGTTGTCTTTTCAGACCGGATTTAAGCAGTATATTTGTGATGCCAGACTTCAGTAAAATAGTACAGATGACAGATGACGACACAAACGAGTCGTAACCTTCTGTCAACAAGATTCATAACAAGCTACGCTTTTAATAATAACAACAACCCGTAGGCAAAATGTAGAAAATAACGTGAATACCACAATTATGAAATAACAATTCTGCAAATAACAGCGATCTAACTAACAACGATGGCGTTAACACAATAACAATCAACATTTTAAAAAACATATTTGTATGTGATAAGAAAATAATTCTACTAGTATTAGTACTATTATTGTTAGCCGTAGTAGTACTTTATTTGTTTCAACGATTTTCATGTGATAGTGTTGTCACTGTTATTTTATAATACATCAATTAATTCAAATAAAATACAATTATTATTATTATTATTATCAGACGCAAATTTAATCTGCCCTTTCACAGTAGAAAAACACGTTATTTATAAAATATTGCAACATGATCGGACATTAAAAACTAAAATTCACACCATCCAAAACAAAAAAAAAGCAGGTGGAAAATTTCTATAATGGAGAAAAAATACAAAGTTTGACTGAACACGCGCGTACCGACAGGCGAGAGAACAGACCCATCCGCTCCACATAATAACCCCATTATAGGCCTCATCAATGATGTAATGAAAGCAAACAGTGTGAAAATTGCCTGTAAACAGTTGGATCTGAGTCTCCTGATGAATTCAGTGTCTCCTTTAATCAAAGTGAGGGAGCAACGAGGGGGGCGGGGGGTGAGTGGGCGTTCGGGGGGGTCTGCTTTGCTCTCCGCGAGACCGTCAACACCCTAAAAGCCCCCTCAGCCAATGAAGACTTGTCACAGGGGACTCACGTGGCCTGGCGTCCTTAAAAACTAGCTCCAGAGTTTTTCCTCAAGTTCAATTTTTTGGGAATCTCCCTCGCTACTTTGTGATTCAGTTCCCAGTTGTGTCTATTTAACCCAGTTTACCTCAGTTTTATCGTGTGAGTTCTGTCGCCTGATAGCCGCCCGTTCTGTATCGCTTGTTGCTCGTCTCGTTGCTGGCACAGAATGCCTGCTCTTTCCACTGCCGTCGCGCCGCAGCACGGTTCGCAACAGCCAAGGACTTTTTAAGCGGCGAAATCTCTTCAGAAACGGCGTCTTCCGTTAGTTGCAGGTCTTGAAATACACCTGCGCAGCTCGCGCTATTGCACCTGTCCATGGTGCTGAAACTCTCCAGCTCGCAGAATTTATTTGCGCTGATGCTGCTTCGATACAGATTTTCAGGCGGAGTCGTGCTTTTATCTGGTGAATAACTTGACGCATGTGTTCTATCTGTAGGATATAGCTAGGTGAGTTGCGGTTTTTTTTGGGGGGGGGGTATAAAGATCCGGGAAAAATCTATCAAACTTGCCAACAGAGACCGATATCAAGTCGTATTGATTTTGTAAGGATCCGAAGCCTACAAGGTTACTTAGCATTAGTTGGACGTGGATTCGACTTTGTAACATATTCGTAAGCTGTAACGTCGATGACCGGGAGATTCTTATACAGTTTTGTCGACTGCAAGAGTGAAGCGGGAGAAGCAGAGACGTGGTGGATGAATAACCGTTATATCCGAATCATTTGTGGATTCCTCGGCAGGATAAATTGAGATAACGAATATTTCCAGCGATCGCTGGCCTGAACTTGTCGTGAATACCAATGATAGTTTGAACCGAGGCCCAGAAGAACTCAGCTACGCTGAAAGACAATGGAGGCTTCTACAAACGGTACCAGTTTTGGGATCGACTCTTTACTTTCCCACCGACCCGGGAGTCCGGTCACATCGAAAGGGGACAGTTTGATCGGCGAGTGCCGGTCTCCGCTTGAGTTCAGCCCGAGATCTGACATAGAGAGTGGCTGTTCCTCCCCACCGTCGCCAAGGAGAGAATGCGTGGACGAAGTACCACCGAGACCCGGTCACGGTATATCCTTACCGCCTCATCTCCAGAACGGACAGATCTCCGCAGGCTCGCAACCACGAACCGTAACTTCATCATTTCTCATAAGAGACATTCTAGCAGACTGCAAACCGTTAGCCGCGTGCGCCCCGTACTCTAGTAACGGGCTGCCAACACAGGAGACAGGAAGACTGGCTTCTAAAATAGCAGATGACTTCATGGACAAAATCCACAGCAATTCGTCTTCTGACAGTGAATATAAAGGTAAAGTAACGCGGAGTTCTTAAAACATTTAAGAACTTGCACATAACTGATTGACCCACTGGAAAATAGTCTTATAAATGCTGCACATATTTTTCAACAACAAAAAATACGTGTGTGAAAAAGTATTGTGTATTTTGTCTGTTGGGCTTCAAAATGCGTGTTAAAGGTATATAATAATTAAGTTGAAATGTAGCATGTTGTTAAATAACATGTAATGTGCTATAATTTAAAAGACATCTTTGTAAAAAGTTGCAAATAGTGTTGCTACATGTTCAATGTAAAACTAACTACGTACATTTAGCCTAGTTATCATTTAAAGTGTTAGTTATATGTCAAAACAAAATTGTGAAATATCAGGCTATATGGGCCCAGAAAGATAGGAAAAGAAATTAAGTTGACAGAAAAATAGAGATAAAATCAGGTTTTTCTACTTCATCTGATCTGAAACAGGGGTATAACTTTGCTGTGAGTTTAAAATAAAATCACTATGTCAGACCAATCTAACAATAGGATCAATACATTATTGGAAAACGTGGATGTTTAAAATGATGTCTACTCTAATCAAAGGCATTTCTGCATATAAGTTTAAAAAAACATATGTTGACGTCAAGGAAGAGAGCGAGCGTGAGATGACAAGGTCTCGCGCAGATAAACACCATCAAGGCTTTCTGTCTGTTTCCAATCATGTCAGCCAAAACAGTCTTGTCACGTTCATTGACAGTTTATTGAGACATTGCCTAAAATAAAACAGCCGTCAATAGGTCTAATGCTGTAGGATATAAATACAGTTTAACTTGACTGCTAAACCGTTTAATGTTTCCACCATGTGACTCTTTGGGGTGACATATCGTGTACTTCACATTTACAGCTTACCTGATTACATTCATATTTATATTATATTCTGTTTTACGACCGCAACATACGCCGTTCATTTGTATACGTAAATGTTCTTTGTAGTAGTCAGTGAAAGCAGCCCTCTAGGCCTTTAAGATTACAAATCAATATAGGTACATTTAGTAACATTTTAGATAACATTTGATTTATATTGCCGGTTTTGTGTTTGTGTGTGTGTGTGTGTGTGTGTCTGTTCTCGTCGATATTCAGGTCCAAAGCTCTTCTAAAGACTGTAATCAGACAGGCTATGGCGCTTTGATTTCATTGTCTCTGCCTCCTTATATTTTGAGGGATTCGATGTAATTTGTCACAGTGCTAATCAGATTTGTAACTAGCAGTGCCGTCCGCCGCTTTTCCAGGCTCACACGATCCCTTAGAAGTTCCTTCGTTGCGGTTGAAAGGGTCCTTTCCCTTGTGGTTCAATTAGACGGATTATTGTGTATCTTGAGAGGACTCAACTATTCAGCAAGAACGCTCTCGTTGCATCTCTCTTTGTGAGAGGAAAATAGACTCGACTTTGAATTGAACATTACAATGTAGGTCCCATATTTAGAAACGTACACTAAGATAGGTTATTACGGAAGAAAGAAATGGAGATACATGTGAATTTCTGTCTTTTTAGGATGAATAACTTCAGTAACGTGCAGAATGAAATTGTCTGCTTGTTTTAAACTTTATTCGGTAAAAAAAAAAACTGAGATTAGAAATGACACTTTTGAGGCCCATCTCCTCTTTTTATGTAGATCTATTGTCATGTATTCATAAAAAAAAATCTTTTTAAAATCTTTGTCAATGTAGGTCCTATTGAGAATTATAATATTATTCTTGCTTGTGTTTGCAGTTAAAGAGGAGGGAGACAGAGAGATCTCGAGTAGCAGGGATAGTCCACATCAAGCCCGGTTGAAGAAACCCCGGAAGGCGCGAACGGCCTTCACCGACCATCAGTTGGCCCAGCTCGAGCGCAGCTTCGAACGACAGAAGTACTTGAGCGTGCAAGACCGGATGGAGTTGGCCGCTTCTCTCAATCTTACAGACACGCAGGTCAAAACCTGGTACCAGAACCGAAGGTAAACCGAAACTGATACTCTAGATTTCTACTCCACGAATAAAATCACCAACAGTTGTGCTGATCGGTGTCTCGCGTGCACCTGTCACACGGCCACGTGCGCGTTCGGCGTGATCGTTCATTCCTCACGAGCTGGTCTTATATTCATGTCAATTTAATCAGGAACAGAAAGCGTGACCTTTAACAATTATGAACGTTACGACGTCACATCCATCAACGCTGACCTCTAGGTTACGAAACAATCACATGAATATTCACAGAAGATACGTGTATTTTTAGGCTCATGATTTAAACTAAATTTGAAGAGGACCGACACAGGGCTACTTATTTCACCAGCAATGTACGTGCAATTGCAAGTTTCAATCTATTTATTTAAAAAAATGTACCAATCGATAGTCAGTGAAGCATATTAAAACAACGGTTGGTGACATTAAGTATGTTTTAGTTAGAACACTAAAGTCCCTTCATTACTGAATCCTAAATGTTTCTTTAAGAGTGATATGTTTTGTCCAGAAATTATTCTAGCGTGAAATATACCTTTTTAGTCCCGAACCTAAATCAAAAAGCACAACACTTTGGAGCATGAATAGCCTAATGCTTGTGTGTGTCATATCAATTATTCAACCAACTACCATTCAACCATCTACTTAATAATCTTAATTATAAATTATTCACCTGCAAATGAGTCTTCTGTTGTGGTGTGACTACAAGTTATAACCTGATATTAACCAACGGTATAACTCCAGCGTTAATTTAACTAGATATAGGCGTGTGTGGAAACGAATAGTTTTACAATTAGCTGACAGTAAGCTCCGTGTTTTTCTGTAAACCGTTTACCAACAGATGCTGTCAGTTTTCCCTGAAGTTTTACTTTAAATAACCCACAGCCTGCTGATGACACCTTTTTGCATCGACACCGGATATTACACAATCCAGTTGATCGTTTTTCTTTTCTTCTATTATAACAATGTGTTATAGGTCAGTGTAAGATATTATTCATTAGCTGTTTAAAGTTAATCGTTCTGTCTCGTTTTCTTGTCGGACAGGACAAAGTGGAAAAGACAGACGGCGGTTGGACTCGAACTGTTAGCTGAGGCGGGAAATTATTCTGCCCTTCAGAGAATGTTTCCATCTCCGTACTTTTACCCCCAAAGTCTGATGTCTAACCTGGATCCGTCCGCTGCTCTGTACTTGTACCGCGGTCCCTCCGCGCCCCCGCCGGCTTTGCAACGACCTCTAGTCCCAAGGATTCTTCTGCACGGTTTGCAGGGGGGCAGCGAACCGCCGCCTCTCCCCCCGCTCTCCGGTGTGATTCCGCGGCCAACTCAGCAGCGATGATCCGGCTTCTCCAGATTAATGGAGCTAGTTGGGAAACTGGGACTTCTAGAAGAGAGAAAACGGTTGGTTAAGGCCTAACTGGTCACAATAAGCCATGGAGTGAACTTCATGACTTTAAAAAAAACCTCGAACTTTTGAGTCTACAAGGTTTTTAAACCACTATTATTTAAAAACTAATTTATTTGTTCACTATGCAGTTAATTTATGTAGTCTATTTATTTTGGTTTGTTTTGAAAGGGTTGGTTATATCAGACATATCAAACGGCTTTACTTTAGCGTAGAGCTGCCGGCTAAGCTCTTCAAAGCAGGGCACTTTTACATACATGTATATTCCCATTTTGATTACAATTGTTGATATTAGGTTATTATTATTATTATTATTATTATTTACAGTTTCTCAATGAAATGCCATTCCAACTTTAGTCAATATAGCCTACAGGATCCAAAGGGTTTGGTATGAATCAATCTACTTCTTTAACCTCTATAGCTTAGTTCTTGGTTACCATTTCGCAACCTGAAAAAACCCACCGGTGATATAAACATGTATATAAGAATATTTTGCATTTAATTCAAAAAAGAGCTTGATTTAAACATACATTCCTTTATCCATTTGTGCGTCTTTCTCAGACGATTCATAAGAGAGCAGTTGGACTATTGAACTATGTTCATTTGACAAAAACGATCACTTCCAAGTTTATAATGAACAATAATTGAACTTTATGAAATGGAAACCCAATAACCACATGGTATAATGGCTACAAGTAAGATATGATAAATAGCAAAACACAAAATCGAAAGAAATCTATTTAATCTACTTGAAGACTCAACTGAAGTAGAAGAGTCAGTTTGTCTGGGTTCGGTTCGGAATCATTCACTTCACCTTTTAAATAGGAGTCTAATGAGTTTAAATGAACAAGAAAGATCTATACACTGAGTCGGTGGTCACAGCAGGTCCATCTCCATTTCCTGTGGATTTGCTAGGTGTATTTAAACAGACTTTGTGCATTACTTACGTTATTTCATACGAAACAGTGGAAACCGTGTAACTCTCTTTGGTGAAAATGTATATTGCCGATATCAACTTGTGGAGTGGTTCTCGTGTGTCCGGATCGTTTCCCGTTCCTAGCCCGTATATTAGTGGACAAACATTTTGACAATAGTCCACAAAATAGGTTTGGAGTCGAGGGGGGCATTTGAAGTAAAGAAAATTACTTTTATAAATGTGCAAATAAAAGTCTTTCATTTAATGACGTGACTGGGATTTTTTATTTATTTACCCAATTTGACAAGATAAGAATCGCAGGAAATGTTATCGTCACTCTCATCACAGTCGTCAACATCACTCCATCGATTCATGGTTCGAAAACCCTGACCACACAACTAGCCTATGTGGAATAGATAGGTTATAGTTTCCAAGTCACTGGTCAATATTTAGCCTAGACCTTTTGTCAGCATAGAAACACAGGTTTCATGCCAAGTTATAATTGTGCCAAGTTAGCACAAGAGATGTTCAACATATGATCACTGAAATAGGATCGAATTTTTTTTCACTTGAGTTGGTCCATTGCTTTCCTAAATGTTTAGGCAGTAGAAGCATCGTTATCTTTCTGTACAGCGAGTTTCATTTTATTGTGTTCATCAACCCATCACGAATATACCTTTTTCATAATTATATGTCACTTCCGTGATGACTTGGACTAAATCTACCGTAACCAGACAGGCCGGATTATTCCAGTTTGTCTAAATCTATTGTTGATGGATGTCGTCACGTTATTTCAACAAATGTAATGACCTGCAGTCGAAACGCGGGAAGCCACTAACATGATCTCACAATTAGGCATCGCTGACATTCTCCTATTTTCATAAGAAAAACGGCCATTAAGTGCCTGACATCTATCTATTATAATCCCTTCTCTGTAACCTCGGAGAAAACCTACGGTTTGGCACTTAGACCGAATATATTATTCACAGTAGACCGACCTGGTTGAAACCGACCAATCATCTAATCAGATATTATTAACTGAAATATTTGGCTTGTTCATCCAAAACAATATTAACATGACCCGTGAAAAGCAAAGTCGTACAGTTGCCCTAGTCAACAACTTAACTGATGTCTAAAAATCTAATTAGCTCTGGTGGTATTTTCTATTAGAAGCGCCGTGTTTGAATAATTTTGAACATGTCTGTCAAACACTTCTTTCAAACCCTCTCACTATTTGGTTAGTATCGTGGATTTAATTTGTCAAACCTCAAAAAGTTAATAAGAATGTCAGAGGAAAGAACATTCCTTTTCTTAACCTTTAAAAATGCCCTGAGATTTACAGAAAGATTTACAGTAGTCAGAGTTCAATTTGAGAAATATTATACAAGCTTCACAACTTTAGTCTTCTAATAACTTATGACCAGAAATATACAAACTAGTTCGCCTGAACCGGAAAAAAGTTTAATAATAAGAAAGAAATATCCACATTTGGAGTGGTTTTGACCGATTATTATTATTTTACTGAAGACAACCGATTTCTGAGCAAAGATTGGGGGAGAATTGACACTCATTTGGGATTAATACAACTAGGCCTTCACGGAGCTACGTGTCTGGTGGAGGAAACAGTCACTTGGTTTCATCCGAGAAGCGAACACGTTGTTAAAAGGCTAGTGGCCCATGTCATACCCCGACAGACATCAACATCCAGCCCATGTCTTCATGCAGTCTCCGCGCCGCGTGTGGCAAACAAAATTAACAGAGCCATTTCGTTCGTTTTTCATAAACAATGCCGAGATAAAATATTAATGCTGTGCCTAAGTGT
>BROE01000015.1:9386739-9388601 GCA_036571765.1 Plecoglossus altivelis
GCTGGGGCGGGGGAGACGGGGGAGAGAGGCAGGGGGGAAGGGGGGAGGAGCGAGGCGGGAGGAGGCAGGGGGCAAGGGCGGACTGACATCCCAATCTCAGCAAATAATGAAAGCTTTCTTCTCAGAAGACGAGGAGGAGAAAGAGAGGAGGACCGAGGGAGGGAGGAGGGGAGCAGAGAGAGGAGGAGACTTCACCCCAGGTTGTGTGAGGGGTCGTGTAGCCTGCAGGGGGCCAGTGTAAACCACACCACCATCAGATGACACACTGATTATCTAATCAATAAATTGTGGTGTTTGGAGGAGCGGGGGGGACTGGTCGCCGGGCGCATGCAGTCCCTTGAGCAGACCCACCGCCTCCCCACCCCCCCCCCTGCCGACCAGCCATGGTTGTACTATGGAAACATACCCCCCCCCCTTGTGATCGCCACACACACAGACGCCGTGGGGCATCCAGCATGACTCAGGCCCCCAGCGTTACCCAGAATCCTCTGTGTTTCACAGCGCCCCCTACTGGCCAGTGCTGCTCACCTGCCACCTGGACAGAGAACACCTGCTTCAACAGGCCAGGTTCTCGACAACGACACAAAAACAACCTCATCCCAAATGATACGATCAAACACATCTGGACTGTTGTCCAGCCACAGTACACACAGTGACACACACTAGCCAATCTGCTATCAGCCCGCGGTAAAAACCAAGATGGTTGATAACTGAACAGGACATCCGCAGTGAAGAGATCTCTGATGCCAAGGTAACATAACTATTTATGCTTTCCTTGTGTATACATCATGCATGTATGGAAACACCAAGGCATCTTATTTAAAGTGGACTACATTAGAGCCAACCTGCAGGTTCTTGGACACACCAGTGGGCCCATGGGTCACGATAGGGGCCACAGGGAGTCCTCTCACCTCATAAACATAAAGGGATGGGAGCTTATTAATAAATGATGAGGTGTGGTGAACATGTATTTTTAACGCTGTTCTGTGTGAAGTCTGGCAGGCACTCCTACACCGTCTCCTGGCAGAGGGCAGGGAGCTGAACTCTACCTTTCTGTTTGACAGTCCTCTCTCTCTCTCTCTCTCTCTCTCTCTCTCCCTCTCTCCTTCTCTCTCTCCCTCTCTCTCCCTCTCTTCCTCTCTCTCCCTCTCTCTCTCCCTCTCTCTCTCCCTCTCTCTCTCTCTGCCTCTCTCCTTCTCTCTCTCCCTCTCTCTCCCTCTCTCTCTCTCCATCTCTCTCACTCCCTCCATCTCTCTTCCTCTCTCCATTTCTCCACAGTTTTTGCGTGCGTGTGCGTGAGTGTGTACAGAGTACACGTGCGTGTGTTTGTGTTTATGCGTGTTTGTGTTTATGTGTGTATGTGTGTGAGTGAGCAGGCTGGGGAGAAGGTGGAGGAGGACTTCTTTATCTGAGAGAGTTGATGATCAGGCACGTCTTTCCTGTGGTCAGGGGGAGACAGTGATCAGAAGAATATATCCAGAAGCTCCACACAAACAGGAACCGTCTCCAAGGTGACGGGGTAAAGGAGGTACGATGCCATCACAACAACGACGTACAGAAAGTCTGGACGACAGCTTTGGTTTTCAGCGTTTCCTCCTCCAGACCAGGTCGTTCAAGCACATCGCCTCCTTCAGCTTGAGGACTTCCAGGAAACGTGTTTGTGACCAGCTGTCAGCAGGTAAACACACCCAGGAGGGGCAGAGCGAGAGAGGCTGTTAAACATCGCTTAGCGGGTCAGTTTAGTGACCACCATCATGATGAACACACACACACACACACACACACAGGCACACATACACACACACACACAGGCACACACACACACACACACAGGCACACATACACACACACACACACACACA
>BROE01000015.1:9405310-9426446 GCA_036571765.1 Plecoglossus altivelis
TGGGTAGGGGTGAGGTGGAGGTGAGGGTGGGTGAGGATGGATGAAGGATGCGAGTGAGGGGTGGATGAGGGGTGGAGGGTGGAGAGTGAGGGGTGGGGGGTGAGGGGTGGATGAGGCTGGAGGGTAGAGGCTGGAGGCTGGAGGGTAGAGGCTGGATGCTGAAGGGGAGAGGCTGGATGCTGAAGGGGCAGTAGCATAGTGTTTAGGCTCGGAGGGGAAGAGGGGTGGTGGCATTGGGGACAGACCTTTAAGGACCAGAAGGCTCTGCAGCACTCAACTCCCATCGTACCTTCTCTCCAGAGCCTCGAAAGCAATATAGAAAGATCACAATCACAAACACGGCATCGAAATCACTTTACCACCCTGTCAATACCACCTCACGCAGGCTTCATTAGTTCAGTTGCCCATGGCTATATCCTAGTTCCAGCCCCTGTAACAATAGCGACCAAGATCAAACCAACCCAAGGAGGGCCACTGTTGACAGATGCTGTATTAGGTTTGCTAATTAGGGAAGTATGTTTGTAATTAATAGATATTACCGGCGGATCATCTTTCTGCTCAGAGTCCCCAGGCTCCTGCCAGGGAGACGCAGGACACTCAACCCCCCTACAGAGCTTCTCTTCTGGGATGAGAAGAGGAGTGTCAGTACCCTGGAGCTCGCATCTGAAGCAGGGGTGAGACGGTTAGCATGGAGCGCTAACGCTGAGATATACAGACAGAAACAATATAAACACATACGCTAAGAGCTGTTATAAGACTCACAGACACTAACCGTATGATGTGTGAATGATGTGAGTGTTGATCTTCAGAGCGGGAGAGTTTGATTGGTTCTGGTCTGGACCAGCCTCTGCTGGTGGGAGGGGCTTGTTACTTCTGGTCTTTTCCTGCAGCCAGAGAGTGTGTGTGTGTGTGTGTGGGCCAGTGTGTGTATGCGAGGTGTGTGTGTGTGTGTGAGGTGTGTGTGTTTGTCTGTGAGTTCTGTGTGTGGTGTGTTTGAGGTGTGTGTATGAGGTGTGGTGTTTGGTGTATGTGTGAGGTGTGTGTGGGAGGTGTGGTGTGTATGTGGTGTGTGTGAGGTGTGTGTTTGAGGTGTGGTGTGTGTGAGATGTGTGTGAGGTGCGAGTGCGTGAGGTAAGATACAGCAGGGGTGTGTGTGATGTATGTGTGGTGTGTGAGGTGTGTGTCGGCCGGTGTGCGTGTGGTGTGTGTGAGGTTTGTGTGTGTGTGCAGTGTGAGGTGCGGTGTGTGAGGTTAGATACAGCAGGTGTGTGTGTGTGGTGTGCGAGATAAAATACAGTAGGTGTGTGTGTGTGGTGTGTGAGGTTAGATACAGCACTTGTGTGTGTGCGGTGTGAGGTGCGGTGTGTGAGGTTAGATACAGCAGGTGTGTGTGTGGTGTGAGGTGCGGTTTGTGAGGTAAGATGTGGCGTGAAGAGTGAGGTGTGTGTGTGTGTGTGTGTGGGTGCGAATCGAGAGTTATCAATTATCCAGAGCGGGAGTGTCTCTCCGGCTGTCTCCAGATCTGGTGTTAAATGAAGTTGTCAGCGCTGTCTCTGCGATTCCCCTCGTCACCGAGCAGAACTCTGATGCCGGCTGACGGCCACGCTCCGGAGTTCCACGCCGGGCTGCCGCCACACATCTCAACCGCAATTCATCAGCTCAGAGCACGCCGAGCTGAAGCCATCCACGCCAGCACGAGCAGACTCACGCCGTGCGGAGCCTGAGCCAACCCACGCCTGGAAGAGAGGGGAGAGGGGGGAGGGAGGGGTAGAAGGGGGGAAGGAGGGAGGGGAGAGGGGGAGGAGCGAGGGAATGGGAAGGGAGGGAGACGGGAGAGGGAGAGGGAAGGGAAGGGAGGGAGAAGGGGAGGTTAGGAAGGAGGGAGGAGAGGAAAGGGAGGAGAGAGGGGGAGAGGGGAGAGGGATGAGGGGGAGAGGGGAAGGAGGGAGAGAGGGGGGAGAGGGGGGGAAGGAGGGGAAGGAAGGGAGGAGGGGAGAGGGAGGGAGGAGAGGAGAGAGAAGGGAGAGGGGAAGGCGAGAGGAGGAGAGAGGAAAGGAGAGAAGTGAGGAGAGAGGAGAGAGAAGGGAGAGGAGAAGCTAAGAGGGGGAAATTGAGGACGAGAGGAGAGGAGGGGAGGAAGGGCCGAGAGGGAGGGAGGGAGAGGGGGAGAGAGGTTAGAGGGAGACCGATAGAGAGGGGGAGAGATGGGGAGAAGAGAGAGAGAGAGAGGATGGTGGGTGGGGAGCACACTTAGTCAAAAGACCACAGTAGAGGACAGAATTCAGAGGACTTTTGCCCCAGTGGCTGGAGTACTGTTGTTGTGTATACGCGGTGTGTGAGTTGTGTGTGTGTGTCGTGTGTGGACGTGTGTGTGTGTTTGTTTTTTTGTTTGTTTGTGTGTGTGTTGGAGTGTGTTGTGTTGTGGGTGTGTGTTGTGTGTGGACTGTGTGTGTTTGAGTGTTTTTTTGTTTGTGTGTGTGTGTACGCTCGTGTGTGTGTGTGGAGTGTGTGTGTGACTGTGTGTGTGTGTGGACTGTTGGTTGCTGTGGGACTGTTTTGTGTTGGACTGTGTGTGGGACGTAGTGTAGTGTGTGTGCTTGTTTGTGACTGTGTATGTGTGACTGGAGTGTGTGTGTGGACTGTGTGGCCTTGTGTATATGTGGAGTGTGTGTGTGCTGAAACTGTGTTTAGGAGGGGAAATGAGAAGAACCAACAGAAGGGAGCAATAAAGTTTAAAAATGGGGGAACAGCTTGAGAGAGGAAAGCGAAGAGTAATGAGAGGGTGTGACTGTGAGAGAGGAAGAGAGAGGATGGAGGGGAGCACAGAGAGGAAGGGAGGGTAAAAGAAAGGAAGAGAAGGGGGAGGAGAGGAGAGGAGAGGTAGGATAAAAGAAAGTTAGGAGAACGGGGGAGGCACAGAGAAGAGAATGAGCGATTGAAAAGAAAAAGAGAAAAGATGAAGAGGGGGGAGGCACAGGAGAGGGGGAGGTGAAAAAAGAAAGAGAGAGAAAGGAGGAAGAGAGAAGGGAGAATAAAAAAAAAGAGAGAGAGAGAGAGAAGAGAAGGGAGGCAGAGAGAGGGGGAACATGGCAGGGTCTGAGGGTGTGGGACACAACAGCCAAGCCACTCTAACCTCTAACGCCCCACTGCCCAGGGACAAACACCATCGAAGGAAGAAGACACAGGAACAACTACAGTATCAGAAAGCAGGGATGGACGAGAAAGAGGAGAGAGAAGAGAGACGAGAGAAGAAGAGAGAGGGAGAGGGAGAGGAGAGGAAGAAAGAGAGAGGAAAGAGAGACAGTGAGGAAAGGACAGGGAGGGGAGAGAGAGAAGAAAGAGTGAGGGTGAGAGGGCAAGGGAGGGAGGAGAGACAGAGAGAGAGAGAATAGGGAAAGGAGGGAGGGACAGAGAAAAGAGAAGGAGGCGAGTAAGAGAGGGAAAGGAAGGGGGAGGAGAGAGAAGAGAGAGAATAGGGAAAGGGGAGACAAAGAAAAGAGAGAGGGAGAGAGAGGGAAAGGGAGGGAGGGAGAGAGAGAGAAAGAGAAGAGAGAGAGGAGGTGAAAGAAGAAAAGGGAGAGAGAGAGAGAGAGGGAATAGAAAGGAGGGAGGACAAAAAGAGAGAGAGGAGAGAGAGAGGGAAAGGGAGGGAGGGAGAGAGAGAGAAAGAGAAGAGAGAGAGAGAGTGAGAAGGAAAGGGAGGGAGAGAGAGAAGAGAGAGGGAGAGATAGGGAAAGGGAGGGAGGGACAGAGAGAGAGAGAGAGGGAGAGAGAGGGAAAGGGAGGGAGGGAGAAGAGAAGAAGAAGAGAAGAGAGATGAGAGAGCAAAGGAGGGGAGAGAGAGAGAGAAGAGAGAGGGAGAGATAGGGGACAGCACCAGACGACAGTGTGAAATAATAGTAGACTGTAAAACAGCAGGCCGCTAAGCTCTCTGTGCTTAAGTGTTTATTTGTGATAAATAGTAATGATGGCACACTTACAAAGCGTTTGTTAAATACGGAACGGCTTCAGATGTAAGGATGACTTTCCCTGGTCCTCAGCCTCACACACACACACACACACACACACACACACACACGCACACACACACCACACACTCCACACACACACACACACGACGCACGCACCACGCACGCACGCACACACGCCGCACACGCACCACGCACACACACACACACAACACACACCACACACACACACACAACACACACACACACACCACACACACACGCACGCACACACACACACACACTCACACACACACACACACACACACACAGGGGCGGTGACTGGTCCAGCCCTGCAGCCCACAGCACGAACACTTGCCCAAAACACACCCCTCTCTCACTGCCACGACCATGAATAATACATTCGACGCCATTTCCAGATATTAACCTACTTATTATCACAGAAAAGCTATTCGCTTCATGTCGATTTGGTTTCCGTTCGATGTTGCCCAGCTGTTTGCTTGGCCTGTAACCTAGATAAAGTAAGACTTCCCTCCTCTCAAAACAAGAGCCTATAAAGGGAATAAACCACTGCTTTTAGACTTCAAAGGACTCCAATCGGAGTTGTTGTTATTTTTCCCTATGAATTAAGCAATTATTCTATCCCATAATGAGCACACCATGACCTTGCTTATAACGAATCTGTCTTTCATGTGTGTTTCCCGGGCTAATTTAAGTGCAACAGTGCTTAATGTTTCTCCAAAGGCAGCAAAACTCTGCTGTTTCCTCCCAGTGAAGATGTCTGATGCTAACAAGCTGGGCCCTGCACCACCAGGGCCCAGCCCTGCACCACCAGGGCCCAGCCCTGCACCACCAGGGCCCAGTCCTGCACCACCAGGGCCCAGTCCTGCACCACCAGGGCCCAGACCTGGACCACCAGGGCCCAGCTCTGCACCACCAGAGCCCAGCTCTGCACCACCAGGGCCCAGCTCTGCACCACCAGAGCCCAGACCTGGACCACCAGAGCCCAGCTCTGCACCACCAGGGCCCAGCTCTGCACCACCAGAGCCCAGCTCTGCACCACCAGGGCCCAGCTCTGCACTACCAGGGCCCAGCCCTGCACCACCAGGGCCCTGACCTGCACTACCAGGGCCCAGTCCTGCACCACCAGGGCCCAGACCTGCACTACCAGGGCCCAGTCCTGCACCACCAGCGCCCAGCCCTGCACCACCAGGGCCCAGACCTGCACTACCAGGGGCCAGACCTGCACTACCAGGGCCCAGTCCTGCACCACCAGGGCCCAGCCCTGCACTACCAGCGCCCAGCCCGGCACCACCAGCGCCCGGCCCTGCACTACCAGGGCCCAGTCCTGGACCACCAGGGCCCTGGTGGTGCAGTGTTGAGGCATGAGCTCGGCTGGCGTTGGATCAAGCAGTCGTAACCTCCTGTTCCTGGGATAATCTACAGCTGAGTCTGCAGGGGGTCTTTAAACAGAGAGGAGAGAGAGAGGGGGGGGAGAGAGGAGGAGGGAGGAGGAGAGAGGAGAAGAGCGAGGAGAGGGAGGAGGGAGGGAGGAGGAAGAGGGAAGAGCGGAAGGAGGCGGAAAAGAAAGGAAGAGGACGAGGAGGGGAGGGAAGAGAGAAAAGTAGAGGAAGGGGGAAGAGAAGAAGAATGGAGAGGAGGAAGATGAGAGAAGAGGGAAGCGATAGGAGGAGTGAGAGACAGGCAGAAAGAAGAGAGAGAGAGAGAGAGGAGAGAGAGAGAGGAGAGGGAGAGAGAAGAGGTAGGGGAAGACAACAGAAGTGAAGGGAGTTGTGGAGAGGGAAAGGATGCATCGTTGAGAGGTGGAGGGGTCTTTCAGGTATAGGGGAGGGGGGACTAGGGGAGTAGTAGACCCAGCCTGCTGCGTAGACGATGCACTGTATCACCCACTTTGTGCCGCTAACGGGCAC
This sequence comes from Plecoglossus altivelis, assembly GCA_036571765.1. Lineage (NCBI taxonomy): Eukaryota > Metazoa > Chordata > Actinopteri > Osmeriformes > Plecoglossidae > Plecoglossus > Plecoglossus altivelis. Next base: position 9,411,210 of record BROE01000015.1, read on the forward strand.
AGGAAGGGGGCAAAAGGTACCGGGCGAGCTCCTGAGCTTAATTGGGCACTCAAATGTTACCAGGTCCCTTTCCTACGGCTCTGAGGTGACATGCAGCCAAGACAGAGCGGAGGAGAGAGGAGGAGGAGAGAGAGTGTGTGTGAGGAAGAGAGAGAGGAGAAATATTGGTGAATGGAAAGGTGAAGAGACAGAAGGAGGGAGAAGAGAAGGGAGTGGAGAGAGAGATGGAGCGAGAGCGAGAGAGAAATAGAGGGAGCGAGAGAGAGAGAAACTCCAGGTGGGAGAGTGTAGTGTGAGTGAAGGAAATGAGCAGGGTTTCTCCTCTCTCTCAGCCAGTTCTCTCTCTCTCTCTCTCTCTCTCTCTCTCTCTCTCTCTTCTCCTCTGAGAGAGGGAGAGGGAGAGAGAGAGAGGGAGAGGGAGAGAGAGAGAGGTAGAGGGGGGAAGAGAGACAGAAGTGAAGTGTGAAGTTGTGGAGAGGGAAAAGGTGCGGTGGTGAGGGGGTGAGGGGTCTTTCAGGGGTGTAGGGGGGAGGGGGGGGACTAGGGGGAGTAGACCCATGCCTCTGCGTGACGATGGCACCTGTATCACCACGGTGATGTGCCTGAACGGGGCACAGGAGGGGGTACCGGGCGAGCTCCTGAGCTTAATTGGGCACTCAAATGTTACCAGGTCCCTTTCCTACGGCTCTGAGGTGACATGCAGCCAAGACAGAGGGAGGGAGGGAGGGAGGGAGGGAGGGACGAGAGGGAGGGAGGGGACGAGAGGGAGGGGGCTAGAGAGCCAGAGAGATAGAGACAGCAAGAGGGAGAGAGAGAGAGGGAGTGGGAGAGAGAGAGAGAGCGAGAGCGAGAGAGAGATAGAGGGAGCGAGAGAGAGAGAACTCCCAGTGTGGGAGAGTGTGGAGGGTGTGAGGGGAGAGGAAATGGAGCAGAGGGTTTCTCACCTCTTCAGGCCAGGTTCTCTCTCTCTCTCTCTCTCTCTCTCTCTCTCTCTCTCTCTCTCGCTCGCTCTGGGGCTGTGGATGAGAGGAAGGAAGGAGAGAAAAATGGTCCATGTGGTCTCTAGCTGGGCCAAATATGACATGGTGAAACGTACCCCTCAGAGTCCTACAGTACAAGAGGGAGGTCAATCTGAACTGGTGTTAACATCTTAAACCTACAGTACTGGGATTAACATGACACACTATATCCCCTTTATTTCCTATCTGTTTCTTTTAGTTTCATATAAAGACTACAGCTCTTTGTAAGACAGAATCACAGGTCTACATGCCTCTGTTACTATAAAGCCTTGAATCGGTCTAACGTTGATTTAATTCAGCGTTCAGGCAACTATTTCGTTTTCGTAGAACCGTGCTGCATTTGACCAGAGAACGTTCCTCCTGCTAATGTCCATCCTGTTCTGCGGCCGGAACAATCGTGCTGCTCCCCACAAGAACCACAGAACCGGCTAGCGACCCGCTTGAAAACCTCGTTCTTTTTTCCAGTTCATCAAAGCTCGCGGCCCGCTAATCCCTCCCTTATATAAATAGCTCTTTGGTGGAGCAGGGCTGCTGCTGCATGTGGCTCTAACCCTTCTGTCCTACTGAATCTACAGCCAGGATAAACTGTGTTGTTGGATTGGCACGTGGCGCTGCCATGGGCGTCCGCTGGGGTGTCCGCCAGTACAGATGGAGGGCAGAGCTGGCCGGTGCCAGCTTGTCAGTCGGATTAAAACGACTCATTTATTCACTGAAGTATTGCGCAAAGTGACTGGGCCAAAGCAGGGTGAGGCAGAGGGGGAGAGGAGGGTCAGATATTGGGGGAGAGGGGGAGAGAAGGGGGAAATAGGTCTTCAACTAACTCCCCTTTAGCCATCCCTCTTGTCCTGCCCTCTCACTCTCTCTCCCCTGCCCCTCTCCCCTGCCCCCTCTCCCTGTCTCTCTCTTCTGCCCCTCTCACTTTCTCCCCCCCTCTCTCTGTCTCTCCCACCGTCCCTCCTACTCCCTCTCTCTCCTACCTTTTCGATCTCCCCCCTCCCTCCTCCTCCCTCTCCTCCTTTCTCTCCCTGTCCTGCTCCCTCTCCTCATTTCTCTCCCTCTCCTGCTCCCTCTCCTCCTCACTCTCCCTCTCCTCCTTTCTCTACCTCTCCTCCTTTCTCTCCCTCTCCTCCTCTCTCTTTCTCTCTCCCTCTCCTCCTCTCTTTCTTTCCCTCTCCTGCTCCCTCTCCTCCTTTCTCTCCCTCTCCTGCTCCCTCTCCTCCTCTCTCTCCCTCTCCACTGGTTACTTATCTTTCGGAGGCTGCCAGAAGTCATTACGGTGCTGTACGGAAGGCTGCTGGTGGGGTAGCAGCCCCCAGAGCCTTGGTGACAGATTGCCTCTCGGTGTTGGTGGCGGAGGAGGTGAGGGAGGAAAGCGATTGGCTCAGATGGTCAGGAAGTGGGCACTGAGGGATAGTGAGAGGAGGAGGGGAAAGGGAGGTGGAGGGAGGTGGAGGAGGAGGGGAGGAGGGGGAAAAGGAGGGAGCACGGTGGAGGGAGGAGGGAAGAGGGAGGAGAAGGAGGGAGGGAGATTGAGGAGGAGGGAGTGGGAGGAGGACGGAAGAGGAAGTAGGAGTGGGAGGAGAGAGGAGAGAGGAGGAGGGCAGAGTCAGGGAGAGGATGACAAGAGCTGGCTGTGTGACCTTTGGTACTCGGTGAGTTCCTTAAAGAGACAGGAGCCCTGGTCTTAAGAGTATGTCTGGCAGCGGCTAACCCTGCGCTGGTGGGTTGAACACGGATGCCAGGGCAGCGCGGAGGGCAGGGGTGGGTCCTCTGGCACGGCCCTGCTGCTGCCCCTCTCAACCCCAGCAGGAGCGGGGCGGAGAGGAGAGGTGGAGGACGAGCGGAGGCTGTCCGCTGACGGATGCTTGCTTCTGTCCAGCCTCACTTTCACCCCGGCTGATCTCAGATCCTGGACAACAAACACAAACACATTCGACCTCTGCGAAGGTCAGAACAACTTCATGGCCGTCAGAAGGACAAGTGCAGGGATGATCGAAACGAAACGCTGTGATGTGAAAACAACCGAGAGAAACCTTTTACGTTTCGCCTTCTGGATTTATTCAGGGATTAAATTGAATTAAGAGACATTTACCAATGAAGGGAAACGGCAATGTAGCTTTGCCGTACGGCAAAAACGGAATAATTTACTCAGTGGATTCGTCACAGTCAAGGGCAACAGACAAAGGTCACCGTGGGAATGGTCGAAGAATGCAATCTTCCATCCCATAATGCAACACTCTTGGGTCACAGTCAGGCCAAGTGTGTGCGTGTGTGTGTGTGTGTGTGTGTGTGTGTGTGTGTGCGTGCGTGTGTGTGTGTGTCAGTAGGATGACGCTCGGTGCTTGGAACCGTTTTATCGGGTCTAATTACTCCCGATAGCTGTAATTTACAGGTTGACAGCAGGGAGAAATCGGCGAGATTCACACGTCCGCGGGTCAGCATCTGTCGTCGTTAATGTGCCGCTCTCTCGGCCCGGCCGCTCGACGCCCGCTCGCCGCTCGCCACCCGTCCGCTCGAGGTAGACAACAGAGAGCATGTGACAGATTAGCCGCGCGGGCTAAAGGACCTTCTACTGACACACCATTCCTCTCGCTCCGCGAGTGTGTTTCACGGCAGCTGTCACCAATAAAACGGAAAAGCGGGAGGCAGGGAGATGGGGGGGGGAGGCGAGAGGGGAGGCGAGAGGGGAGGCGGGAGGGGAGGCGGGAGGGGAGGAGCTTTTGTTCCAGTTCCAGAGAGGTGGGTGGTGGAGGAGGAGGGGGAGGGGGAGAGGGGAAGAAGAGGTGGGCGCAGAGAGGGAGAGGTGGAGGTGAGTGGAGGGAGGGAGGGAGAGATGGAGGAGTAGGACAGAGGAGGAGGGAGATAGAGGAGGGGGGAGAGGGGGAGTTAGAGTAGCAGGGGGGAGGACGAGGAGGGAGAGGGAGAGGTGAGGAAGAGAGGAGCAGTTGAAGGGGCGGTTCAGTGAGAGTGACCTGTTTAAAAGTATGCCCTTACTTTTTAATAGAGCATTAGCAGGAGAAACCAGGGCAGGCTGGCGTCAAACTGCATTTTTCTGCTGACTGCGGGGTAATTAACTCCTTTACTTCCTGTTTTTAGGTCTGCTTTACAAATTGCAGGTGTCACCCTGAAGCGATAAATTTAGTTCAGTTTGCATCTGCGTGTGTGGTACTGTGAGGTATTCCAGAGGGTAAGCATGAACACAGGGCAGTGGGCTTTCTTTCACACTGCACTGCAGTACCTCCATATCTCCTCTCACCATATCATACCTCCCTCCCATTCTGCCTCCCTCCCATCCTCCCATCCCTCCCCCCTCTTCTCCCTCCTCCCCTCCCTGCTGGCTCTGCTCCCTGCTCCCACCCTGCTCAGACAGGAGCCAGAGAGGAGGTAGAGAGGAGTTAGAGAGTAGGCAGTGAGGAAGCAGTGAGGAGGCAGAGAGGAGGCAGAGAGGAGGCAGAGAGGAGGCAGAGAGGAGGCAGTGAGGAGGTAGAGAGGAGGCAGAGAGGAGGCAGAGAGGAGGCAGAGAGGAGGCAGTGAGGAGGCAGAGAGGAGGCAGAGAGGAGGCAGTGAGGAGGCAGTGAGGAGGCAGAGAGGAGGCAGAGAGGAGACAGAGAGGAGGCAGAGAGGAGGCAGAGAAGAGGCAGAGAGGAGGGCTGATGGTCTTCAGTCTCCCCCTCTGTCCACCTCCCTCGCAGGGCTGTCCTCTCGTGTCTCCTGTATCCTGGCACTACAACATCTCCTTGGCCTCTTAACTGAAGGACTAAAAGACATCGTCTCACTTCCTGTTTCTCTGAGTTTTTGACACTGCAGCCAGTGGAGGATTGGCTGAACGGATGCAAAAACAGTAGTAAGCTGGCTAGCTGAGGCCGGCTAACCTTGGTAAACCACGACAACCGTCACCGGATTTTGCCTGAGGCCGTTACTGCCTGTGGTGCTATCCAGAGCCAGAGAGAACATTTTAGTCTCCTCTCTTCTCTGCTCCTCTCCGCTCCTCTCTCTCCTGTTCTCCTCCTCTCGTCTCCTTTCTACTCTCCTGATTTCTGCTCTCCTACTCTCTCCTACTTTCTGCTCCTCTCTCCGCTCCTCTCTGCTCCTCTCTCTGCTCCTCTCTGCTCCTATCTTCTACTCTCTCCTACTCTCTGCTCCTCTCTGTTCCTCTCTGCTCCTCCTCTCCGCTCCTCTTCTCTGCTCCCTCCATCACCAAACCCATCCGTTATCCACGAGCTGGGGAGGAGAGCAGGAAACCTCGGGGGTCTCTCTTCGCCCTGCCTCACATCGAACAGGAGACTCACTTACCTCTGTCTGCCAACCTCCAGGGCCACAACCTGCCCTCAAGTGCCATATGGGCGGCCCAGCCCCATTCCATTAGCAGGGCCCAAACAGAGGAGGGAGCAGGGCCAGGCTCTGGCCCTCTTGGCACTGCCAGGGGGCATGCCCAGCCCATCACCAGCTGCCCACACCAGACCAAGAGGGAGCCAGGTTGTCGCCCATCAACTGGTTTTTCCCAGTCCCGCATACCATCGCCCCGCTGGCAGCATCCAGACACAACCAGAGCAAGATCTAAGAGCTTCCTCGCGCTGCTCCGTGGTGGACGGGAGCGGGCCAACAGTGGCACATCTTACGTAACTGCAAATCCATCAAAGTACCGACCGCGTTGCCCACAGGCGCAAATTTTATAACGGCCACACTAAGGACGGTACAAGAGGAGATGTAAATGGACAGCAGACCCAGACACACCCAGCAGATTACCTGGTTCAGATTCACAGGACAGATTACAGTACAAGACTTATCCAAGGGAACAGACTCTACAGGTTAACATGCGGACTATTTCCGTTTGATGCCAAAAGGGAAACCTCTTGGGAGGTATGGGTGGTGTCTTTGTCGGGCGGGGGGATGCGTCTTAGTTTTCCTTGGCCCTTCGACCCAAGTGTGGTTGAAGAGATAGTAAGATGTAAATGCTCGCACGTCTAGGGGAGCCCAGGAATGTCGGAGGAGTTATGGGTGCGCCGTGGTTGCGTTGGGCCCGGCCATCCGTTGAGTCCGGTATCCCGCAGCCTTCTGCCCCTGCCGCGACGTGTATGGAAGGCTGACGGAGCCCAGAGTCAGAAGGTCACAGATCCCCACACACTCGGATGGGCCTCCCAGCGGTCTACCGAGGGGGGAAGAGAGATGGGACTTATTACCAACTAGAGGAGGGAGATGCGGAAGGCCACCCCACCCTCCCGGGAGGGCGGGAGGGAGGCGAGGTGCAGGGAGCTCCACATGTCCGTCCACGGGAGCTGGACGCGGAGGGAGCCACCGGCCGAGGGAAGGCGGAGGAGACAGCGACCTCGAGACCCTCTCCCGAGGGCGAGGCCGAGGGACGTGGCAGGGCAGGGCACGGCCGGAGCGGAGGCGAGGCAGGGCAGGTCGAGGGGAAGTAGGGAGGCGAGGCAGCTTGCCCCCAGCGCACGAGGCCGACGGCGGGAGGCGAGGAGGCCAGGAAAGGAAGGTCAGGGAGGGACAGTAGGCCCAAAGAAGGGCAGGCGAAATGTCGAGAGCCAGGAGGGAGGCAGTCTAGGGAGCGCCGAGCCAGGGAGGTCGCGAAGCCAGCCGAAGGAGGAGGGAGCGGAGTCCTTACACTCCTCTCGCCCCACTTTTCATTTTTCCCTGCTCCCGGAACAGCGAGGACGCGACCCTCAGACTTCAAGCCACGGTGAGGGAGGATGGCAGGGGAGGGAAGCAGCGGACAGGAGAGAGGGACGGAGGAGCCGGAGGATCAAGGGAGGCGCAAGGTACTGGTTGAGGCGGCGGCGAGCACCCCCGCCAAGAGAGGACTAAGATGTTAGCCGTTCACATGGGAATGTCGTCCGTGGTTCTAGGTCTCTCCGCAGTCTGTTCATGCGCACACACACCCGCCGCACCCAGGCCGCTCTCCTTTTACAATTATTCACATGCACCGAGAGCGAGAATGAATACCCATTTCTCAGGGCCTCCATTATCACTGTGGATTTATAGAATGGCTGGTTTGTCTCCCAGGAAGTTCTCCCACAATCCATTTCCATGTTTCCTCTAATAAGGTACAGTTCCAGTGAGAGAGACACATAATTTTGCAAGAACTGAACATTATTAGCACACCAGTGTTTTGGCTTCCTGTTGTACCCTGGATATCTAGCCTGAATTCGCCTTTAGCATGAAGGTATTTTTTTAATCAGCTGTCATTTAAAATGAGTTCGTACACTGTACTCTGGAGTAATCAACACTTTCAATGTGTATTTACAAAGCATTTATTCAATCAAATGGAAAATATCACGATTTCTTCTCGCAAAAAAAGAGGCTGTGTATACAAAGTTAGTTTGGATATGACATTGGACATCACCTTGCAGATTATTCGGACGTCCCTCGCTGCAGCGGGATAAACGCACACCGAACCGGGCGTGGCGTTTCCTACCGTTTCAAAATCATTGACTTCTCATTGAGAGAGGAACTTCCAGTGGTTTGCGAGGCCTGCCCACTGCGCGTTTCAGTCTGGGCCACGCTAGACCACGTCAGGGGGGGACGGGAGGAGTGAGGGGGTAGTGGAGGAGGGTCTGGTCTCATCGGAGCCTCCTCCAAACCTAGATCTCGCTGAACCCAGGAGAAGAGCAGCGATCAGTAGATGAACACCTGTCAGGTAAGGCTCACGCAGTTGACGGCACACGAGGTGTTCCGGAGCGTCCGCCACGCCGGCTAATCTCCACCGTGCCTGCCCGCTGGGCGCGGCCTGGCTCGGGAGGGATAGCGGTGGGAACGCGGAGGAACGATCTTCGTTGATGTGCTCTAAATACATTTCATTATAGTCGTCGTGATGACGCGGCTGGTTGCGTGCGCTCGGTAACGCGCCGCGGCGGCGTTCCTTGGGGAGTTGTCTTGGCGACTGGCTGATTAAAAACACATATGAACCGTGCGTCAAAACATCCCTGTGGAGAATTGGCCGGGCTCGTGTAGCTTCTCTCCTCTGACACCGACACCGTGGGGGCTTGTTGACGGAGAGCGAGGAGAACGTGAGAGAGAGAGAGAGAGAGAGAGAGAGAGAGAGAGAGAGAGAGAGGATCCTTACAGGTTAACATGACAGCAGGTAGATATTAACAATGCAGGGAATCGACCTTATCTGGCCTCAATTCTTTAACATAGCCCTTTAACATAGCCCTTTAACATAGCCCTTTAACATAGCCCTTTAACATAGCCCTTTAACATAGCCCTTTAACATTGCCCTACACTATTCTAGCCTATTTAAGGGCACGACTCCGATTCATTGTTTTTTTTTTTTTATGAATTCGCTTTCATTCTCTGAATGAAGCAAGGTTTGAATTATTATTGTCGGTGGTGTTTTCCATGGGTCTGACGTCTACCAGTTGAAGGGACGAGGAGTGAATAGAGTTTTTGTGACAGCGTTTGATGAATGTTTAATCCAACATTCCCATACATGCCTGGCTGGGATCATCCCCAGTCAAACACACACAGCAGCTGTCTGAAATATTCATTCACTACACGGTTCATTAACAATGAAACGTACCAAGGACCCGCTTTTTAATTTATTCATTTCGATTATCGAAACAAAAGACTGAAAAATGGTAGACTAAATCACGCCGCGGTATTCTGGATTTGTCTCAGAGATTTGTAACAATTTGTTTTGTGACAAATAACTGAGCGGGTTGAAATCCCGCTGTCGTCTCAGAGAGAGAAAAGAGAGAGGGAGATACAGAGAGGGAGAGAGGGAGAGAGAGGGGGAGAGAGGGGGAGAGAGAGAGAAAAGAGAGAGGGAGATACAGAGAGGGCAGACTCGTGATACAGCTGATGAAAATCACTCCCTCTCTCTCTCTCTCTCTCTCACACACACACACACACTCACACACTCCTCCTTCTCTCACTCTCCCTCTCACTCCCCCTCTCTCAATCCCCCCCTCTCTCTCCCCCTCCCCCTCACTCCCCCTCTCTCTCCCTCTCTCACTCCCCCTCTCTCACTCTCACTCTCCCCCTCTCTCTCCCTCTCTCACTCTCTCTCTCTCTCTCTCCCTCTCTCTCATCCCCTCTTCATCAGACCACCGCGTGTTGACCTTTGACCAGTCCAGGAGAGCAGTGAAAACTCCCGCTGACGTGTCTCTTAGACAGGAGTGTGAGTGCGTACGTGTGATCGTTTTTATATTAATGATCTCACTTGGTGATGTGTATTAGTCAGTTGAAATGACCGATGTTCATCTTGTCATGGAAGGACTTGTTAATGATTTCGTCAAGACTAGGCTAATTAAAGTCATTCAATCACTTACCGAGTGTAGTAGTTTAGTGAATGTATTCGAGATGGACTATGACGGGTAATGTGCAATTACAATTGCCTGAATTATAACATAAAATATTTGTTTCTTGCAATTACTTGTATAATATTATTTTACGTTGTCCGCACAGTCATATTAAATATTAGTGGATTTTAGAATTTAAATATGCTATTAACCCAAACAAACACTTATCCAGACACAGTAGGGTCAAAAGCCCCCTCGCGCAAGCCCCCGGTCTGCCGTCGCACTACGTCACTTCCTGGAAGTACGTGAGAACAATGGCGTCTTCCAGTCCGAACGGTGATCTGGAGGATGCACTGACAGAACGGCAGTTGGAACTCGATCCCGACAATGATCAGACAGTGGAAGATCACGAGACAGTGGTCAAAAGAGACCCTGTCATCAAGCTTTTGTCCACGGTCACCGGTCTCGAGCCGCTGTCATGGTCAGAGGATCACCGACTGTCCGCCTCTACCGCGTCCGGGATCGCCTTGCTCGAGGTTATCTGCGATGTTCACAGTAAAAACCAGGACTTGGTGCTGCACCGAACACACATTCCAGTACCGGACAAAGTGTGCGAGTTGAAGGTAAGTGAGCTCAAGTTAGCACGCTGTTTTCTTACATCTGTGGCAGGTAATCAGGTGAATAAGTAGCTAGTTAGCTAGCTAGTTAGCTAGCTTGCTATAGTAGCGCCCAGCTAGTCACGCTGTCCTTGTTTACATCCAGATCACTAGATAAACACCTCGCGAGACAGCCGGTAGACGCGCACGGGATAACCGGCTCCAGATCTGGGCTCTTATCAGAGCAAATATGAGGGAAAATATGACGGGGTTTAGCTTGTCTTTGATCGGTATTGTGTCCAACTATATTTTTCTTTCGACACCCCCCCTCAAGAGTTTTAACAAACGTATGTTAGAAAAGTAGATCGTTCTGTGAAAGGTAACGACATCTATCAGATTTCGTTTAAGCAGTGTACTGAAGCCGTAGTAAAAGGCACGAATAAAAGAAAGTTCCCCCAAAAAATTGTAATCAAGAATGAAACGTGCTAAATCGTAACTATCATAGTTGGACAAAAAAAACAACTAAAAACATGTTGCATTTGTTCAGGTAGGCCCAGAAGAAGAGTTGGAAAAGGCCCGAAAGAAATTCTCCTTCATTCCTGATCCATCCATAACCCAGCCCTTCATGCTGGACCGCATCATCAACCCCACCAGCGTGACTCTTAAAGGCATCCTCTACACCAGCTGGTCTCCGCTCGGCTGCGATGCAAACGGCCGCTGCCTTCTCGCTCGCCTCTCTCTGGACCACCGACTGACCATCCACAGCAGCCAGAGGCGTCTGCAGTGGGCCACGCTGGTGGATCTCACCCAGATGTACGGGGAGAGTCTGGAGGAGCAGGGCTACGCTCTGCAGGAGGGGGAGACCCCCTGCGGAGCTGGTCTGGCTGACCTGGACGAGCTGCAGAGACGTTTCCGCATGCAGACGGCGGTACGGGTGGAGTGGTCTAGCGTGTGCACCACCCAGCACGTCCAGACCAACAACGAGTGTAAAGATGTTGAGACGGTGTTGCTGGCGGTGCTGATGGAGAACGGAGATCTGGTGGTGTGGCAGTTCCGTCTACCTTTCCAAGGAAAAGACTCGGTGCTATCCTGCAACACTCTGCAGTCTGGCGTGAGCTCTCCTAGCGTGCTGGCGTGGTGGGAGTACGAACACAGCGGGCGCAAGATGAGCGGGCTGATCGTGGGCAGCGCCGTCGGGCCCGTGAAGATCCTGCCCGTCAACCTGAAGGCGGTGAAGGGTTACTTCACCCTGAGGCAGCCGGTGGTCCTCTGGCACGACACAGACCAGATCCCAGTTCACAACATCAAGTGCGTTGCTCTCTTCCACCCTGTGCAGAAGTGTAACTGCAGTCTGGTGGTGACAGCCAGAGGATGCTATGTGTTCTGGTGCCTGCTGGTCATCTCCAAATCAGGCCTCAGCGTCCAGAACTCCCACGTCACCGGCCTGCACTCCCTACCCATCGTTGCCATGACGGCGGCCCGTCAGGGCGGGTCTGTGTACACCTGCTCGCTGGACGGCGCCATCAAGAAGCTCACGCCCGTGTTCAGCGAGCAGACTCTGACGTTCCGTCAGGAGGACGTACGTCTCCCTGATGGCGTGCGGGGGAGGAGGCTCCACGGGGCCACCGTGAGCCCTAACGGGGCCTACCTGGCCCTGCTGAGCTCGGAGGGTCTGACCAACGGTCTCCACCCCGTCAACCGCCCCTGCCAGGTGAACTTCATCACCCTGAAGAGGCCGGAGGACGCGGGGGTGGAGCTGTTGGAGGGAACCCCACCCAGCCTGTTCAAGCAGGCCGACCTGCTGGATCTGGTCAGGTGGAGCGTGCTGAGAGACAGGCGGATCCCTCCGCCTCTGCAGGCGGAGCTGGACAGGAAGCTGGACGCCTCAGGCTCCGCCTACCTCTGGCGTCTCAAGCTGTTCCTGACGAGGGTGCTGTACCAGTCGCTGAGGGCGGCGCCGTCCGAGGCTAGGTGGAGGCCGTCGCACGAGGACGCCAAGGTGTTCAGGGGGGGTGAGGAGGAGGGGGAGGAAGGGGAGGAAGGAGACGGAGGAGAAGAGAGAGGAGGAGGGGTGTTTAAATTACTCTCCCAGGAGCCCAAAGCGTCGGAGGAGCAGATCAGCGAGGTGTTGGCGTGGATTGAGTCAGTGGAAGCTCACCTGACGAGGGAGCATATGAAGAGAGTTCTGGGGGAGGTGTACCTCCACACCTGGATCACAGAAAACACCTCCATCCCAACCATGGGTGTGTGTGACTTCCTGTCTAAAGACCCCAACTATGATGACAGAGCTGCCAAGGTAGGAGGCCATGTCTGGATACAGGAGGGTTTCCAGTTAGCTGGAGGAGGTATGTGATTGGAGATATGTGATTGGAGATATGTGATTGGAGATATGTGATTGGAGATATGTGATTGGGAAAACAAGATCATTTTACTGAACCAAATGAAATGAATTGTTTAGCACTAGTCTTGTGTAAGCTGTGGTCTCTCTCACCTCAAATCTGTGTGTGCGTGTGTTTGTGCGTGTGTGTTTGTTTGTGTGTGTGTGTGTGTGTGTGTGTCCTTCCTCAGGTGTTGATTGGTCACATCCAGAAGAAGATGAACAAACAGACGTTTCCAGAGTACTGCAGCCTTTGTAAGGAGATTCTTCCTTTCAAGGACAGCAAGCAAGCTGTGTGCATCAACGGGCATGTTTGGTTCAGGTACAGTTACCCTCTGTTAGGCTGCTGTTACATGACAGTTACTCTCTGTTAGACTGCTGTTACATGACAGTTACTCTCTGTTAGACTGCTGTTACATGACAGTTACTCTCTGTTAGGCTGCTGTTACATGACAGTTACTCTCTGTTAGACTGCTGTTACATGTCAGTTACTCTCTGTTAGACTGCTGTTACATGACAGTTACTCTCTGTTAGACTGCTGTTACATGACAGTTACTCTATGTTAGGCTGCTGTTACATGAGTTACTCACTGTTACACTGCAGGTACACCGTATATAAACACTGTTACGCTGCAGGCATGTATGCTAACACATGTAGCACCGAGTGCATACTAACACAAGTATCTCCGCCTGTATGCTAACACACGTAGCTCCCTATGTATGCTAACACACGTAGCTCCCTATGTATGCTAACACATGTAGCACCGAGTGCATGCTAACACAAGTATCTCCGCCTGTATGCTGACGCACGTAGCTCCCTATGTATGCTAACACAAGTATCTCCGCCTGTATGCTAACACACGTAGCTCCCTATGTATGCTAACACAAGTATCTCCGCCTGTATGCTAACACACGTAGCTCCACATGTATGCTAACACACGTTTGGCATCCACACAGCAGCCACTTAACGACCAGTGTCTGAGCAGTGTTTTAGCTTGACTAACTGATCCAGTACGTCCAGCAATGCGTTCAGACTGGCATCCATCGCTTCTCTCTTAAGCTCCCAGACATGGAGAGGGACGTAAATACCTTCATGCCAAATGCCATTTTTGACAGTTTATTTATTTTCCAGACTAGTAATCAAGCCTCCCACCTTTTGATATTTACCCATGTACCTCCCCTCCCTCCTCCCACTCCCTCCCTCCACTCCCTCCCCCCACTCCCTCTCCCCACTCTCTCCCTCCACTCTCTCTCCCTCCCCCCTCTTCCTCCACTCCCTCTCCCTCCCTGTGATCCCAAACCACTCACCTCTTCTCACCACCTGGCTGGATGGTGTGTGCTGCCCCTAGTGGCCGTTGGTGTGCGTTGCGCTGTGGAACTGGTTCATCCAGGTTACAGACATTCTCCTCAGTCTTAAGGTGTGTGTGTGTGTGTGTGTCTCCGGCAGGTGTGTGTTGTCGTACCAGACCTGCCAGACCTTCTCTTACAGACGCTGTCTGCTTCACGACAGCATAGCCAGGATGCCCATGCCTGAGGGTGAGAACTTCCTCTCTCTCTGTCACTGTCTCACTTCCTCTCTCTTCCTCTCTCTCTCTCACTTCCTCTCTGTCTGTCTCCTCCTCTCTCTCTTTGTCTCTCTCTTCCTCTCTTCCTCTCTCTCTCTTCCTCTCTCTCTCTGTCTCTCTTCCCCCCCCCTCTCTCTCTCTCTAACTCTCTCTCTCTCTCTCTAACTCTCTCTCGCTCTCTCTCTCTCTCTCTCTCTCTAACTCTTTCTCTCACTTCTGTTTTCTGTTTTAGACCCAGACTGGATCAAGAGGATTCTACAGGGCCCCTGTACCTTCTGTGACTCTCCCCTCTTATAGAACTGGGGAACACTCATCTAGAACCGGAGAACACTCTCCTAACTCTAGAACCGGAGAACACGCCTGTCCTCATCTAGAAACGGAGAACGCTCTCCTCATCTAGAACCAGAGAACACTCTCCTTATCTAGAAATGGAGAACACACTCTCCTCATCTAGAACCGGAGAACGCTCTCCTCATCTAGAACCAGAGAACAAGCTCTCCTCATCTAGAACCGGAGAACACGCTCTCCTCATCTAGAACCAGAGAACACGCTCTCCTCATCTAGAACTGGAGAACACGCTCTCCTCATCTAGAACTGGAGAACACGCTCTCCACATCTAGAACCAGAGAACAAGCTTCTGTTGGACAAAGACTGTTGAATTTCTGTTAGGGCAGGATGGACACCACGATCCTCTCTATTCTCTCGTTCCTAAGAATCTCCTAGATTTATACCTGTGTATATTTAATGTACAAAAAAATTATGTTACACCTTTCATTTCTAAAAAAAAAAAAAGAAACCGAAAAAAAACCCACAATAAAGATTTTGAAAGAACTCTTGTAACTTCATTTAATGAGGGAAGCAAAGCGTAACTTGTTCAGATGTTTTTACCACCCTGTAAGAGTTCAGTTTCTATTCTTAATCTGCCTCCTTCTCCTAATCTCAATTGTATTTCTGGACGATCGCGAGATCCCCTTTATTGCTAGCAAAGGATGAGATGAAGCGGGAGACCTATTTTAGTCTTTCCATTAGAGACCAATAAATACATACTGCATTCTGTGGATATGTGGAAAAATCTCAGCGTATCCATATTTTAATTGGCAGTGTAAAACAATATCCATTCTGTGGAAACGAGCGAAGGGAGGGAAAAAAGCGGATAGAGAATCCAGCGCCGCTCAGTCATTCTCTTAGATAAAGACTTCTGCTGCTAGCGACAGAGAGCGAGAGAAGAGGGGCGAGTGAGACGGAGGAGAGAGAGTGTGTTTAAGACTGACGGGATGTCTCTCGGGGGCCCTGTTCTAATGAGATACAGCAGTAATGAGGGACAGAACGGCATGGCAGACAAGGTCTACTTTAATCAAGGAGGGTTACAGAGCACGTTGTTAAATACAATTAACCCTTTTTATTTTTTTATTTTTTGGGGGAGGGGGGG
>BROE01000015.1:9431456-9439091 GCA_036571765.1 Plecoglossus altivelis
AGATTCTGAATTAGACTTGAAAACCAGCTCTTTTATTTCCCGTAGGTCACGATCGTGACTGACGCTGGTAGACTGTTGTGTTAGACTGTTGTGTTAGACTGATGTGTTAGACTGTTGTGTTTGACTGTTGTGTTTGACTGTTGTGTTAGACTGTTGTGTTAGACTGTTGTGTTAGACTGATGTGTTAGACTGTTGTGTTAGACTGTTGTGTTAGACTGTTGTGTTAAACTGTTATGTTAGACTGTTATGTTAGACTGTTGTGTTTGACTGTTGTGGTAGACTGTTGTGTTAGACTGTTGTGTTAGACTGATGTGTTAGACTGTTGTGTTAGACTGGCGTTAGTAGACTGGCACTGGTAGACTGTTGTGGTAGACTGTTGTGTTAGACTGATGTGTTAGACTGTTATGTTAGACTGTTGTGTTCGACTGTTAGGGTTAGGACTCGGCTTAGGGCAAGGACTATGGCTGGAACCAGGGCTAGGACTAAGACCAGGACCAGGACTAAGATGAGGGCTAGGACCAGGACCAGGGCTAGGACTAAGACCAGGGCTAGGACTACACCAGAGCTAGGACCAGGGCTAGGACTACACCAGGACTAGGACCAGGGCTAGGACTAGGACCAGGGCTAGGACTACACCAGAGCTAGGACTAGGACCAGGGCTAGGACAAGACCAGGGTTAGGCTATAGAACCCAGGAAGCAGTGGCCCCAGAGAGGAAGTCCATGTAACCTCTCTGCCTGATAGGTCTGAAAGCTGATCAGACATGAATGCAGAGAGGAAACTGGAGAGAAGGCATCCTTCATTATCTGATGAGGGAGGTTTATCTCTGTGGTTTCTGTTTTCCTCCTTTATCCTCCGGGATCACATGATGTCTTTACATAACAAAGAGACGCTCGATTGACCTGTTTCATTCCAGCTACTTCCTGGTCAGGACGTGGTACATTTGCCTGCTCCGTGTCGCCGCGGCAACACTTTTTGCTCTCGCTAACGCTCCGTGTTAATTCTGATAATACACTCGCACACTCCTACATGTGATTACATGACGTTGGTTTCGGTTTTGTTCGATTTGACATAGCTTCACCACGTCGCAGTGTTTTAACAGATATTTAAATTGAGGTTTTATGCGGTAAATTCTTTTCGCTATCAGGGTTCTGAAAGTCCTACCGCAGTGGGCCACAGAACCGTGAAAGAAATTCTCCCAAACATCACCGATAGTATTTCCTCGGTGTAAACGAACCTGCGATTAATTCACAATTAAAAGTATTAGTGGAGACTTTGTGTGGTGATTTCTTCACAGTCGAGTCTAGCATCTAAGCTCGGTTTCTCCCTTAAGCAGATGAGTAAGAAGATATAGTCCTGTCGTTCCTGTCCCTGTCAGACTTCACTCAGTACGGACGTGCCCTCCCCTCCGCTCGGGGAACAGCACCCCTCGTCCCGTCCCCCGTCCCCCCCGCCCCCCCCAGTCACTACGTTCACTTATTCATCTCCTTTAAAGCCCGTGTAACAGGAGAGCCGTTAATTAATATAGCTGTTGGGTAAATGCTTGCCATCGGGTCGTTGCCATCGTCCATCAGTAACATTATCTCAGGGTTGTTTACACGCCAGGCCTCGACTCAATTAAGATAATGCCATGCAAACGAGGTCTCTCTCTCTCTTAGCCTCGTCACCGAGAGGGCTCGTTAATGGCATAATTGGGACACTCCAATGGACAATTACCGTGGCTCCGCCCACCCCGTCTGTGATGTCATCCGTCATCCTGTAGCCAGGCCAGGGGTGTCAGGAAGTCAGGGCCGCAGGGTGGTGTGTGGCGGCTGGGGGCCGACTCTGGGGCCACGGGGCCTGGCAGGGGGAGTCACAGGACACAGAGAAGGACGTTAGTCTGGAACAAAGTCTGTATTCGAAGATGTCGCACAGGCTGTAAAGTACACACCGGTGAGAGAGACAGAGAGAGAGAGAGAGAGAAGAGAGGATAAGAGAAAGACATAGATTGAGAGAGAAGAGAGGGTGAGAGAGAAGAAAGAGAGAAGAGAGGGTGAGAGAGACAAAGCGAGAGAGCAAGAGAGAGAGAGAGAGAGAGAGAGAGAGAGAAGAGAAGGTGAGAGAGGAAGAGAGATCAAGAGAAGAGAGGGTAAGAGAGACACAGAGAGAGAGAGGGCAAGAGAGAGAGAGAGACATTTTATTTGGGTACTGGACGATGAGAGCTCAAGCAGGATAGACAGAAGAGACTTGAGGACTTCAGTATTATGATGTTTGTTGGTGATGTGAGGCTAGAAGATGGAGATCTGGCCTGTGACTCAGCTTTACACACTAAGCCTCCCAGCCTCCATCTTTCTGGATCGTCCCAGACCCCATCATATCACAGCTCAAGCTACACCTCGCTGCAGTTTCTTAATACAAGGAGATGTGGGGCCGTGTGTGTGTGTGTGTGTGTGTGTGTGTATGTGTGTGTGTGTGTGTGCATCAGTGTGTGTAGACTTGTGTTTGTCGGTGTGTGTGTGTGTGTGTGTGCGCATCGGTGTGTGTGTGTGTGTGTGTGCATCGGTGTGTGTGTGTGTCTCCTAGGGAATTCCAAGAGTCAAGCTCCTCTAAATCTTCTTGTTTCTACTTTAAAAATCGATCTGATAAACATGACGTGTGTCCCTTCCTCCAGGCCTGAGTCACCGGAGCAGAGAACTTCAGCCTCACCTCAGGCTATCTTTAAAATAATCCCTCTTCTCTGCCTGTAAATGGCCATGGATCGCAGGTGCGGTTCAGTCTAAACGCGTTAACATATTCAGACGGAGAGCTGGGCTGTCTAGGTTGCAGCATCGATCAGCTCTGTGTGTGATTAGACAGCTGAAGCTGAGCCTGAGCCAGGACAGGATCGAACCTTCGCTCTCTCAGTATGGATACACAGACTCTCCTTAGACACGCCCAGCTGCTTCCATTGATTTTTCGTCCTCAATTATATAATGGAAGCTCTGTTCTGGATTTGAGCTAAAATCACATACTTTGTGGGGTCTGCGTGTGTTAGAAATCAAGCATTTTTTCCTCATGTGAAATGAGGAATTTTTATCGATGGCGTTTGACAGCACCACTGGAGGCCTGACTGTCTGTGTGTGTGTGTGTGTGTGTGTGTGACTGTGTGTGTGACTGTGTGTGTGTGTGTGACTGTGTGTGTGTGTGACTGTGTGTGGGTGTGTGTGACTGTCTGTGTGTGTGTGACTGTGTGTGTGTGACTGTGTGTGGGTGTGTGCCTGTGTGCGACTGTGTGAGAGACTGTGTGTGTGTGCCTGTGTGTGTGTGACTGTGTGTGTGTGTGAGACTGTCTGTGTGTGTGTGTGACTGTGTGTGTGTGACTGTGTGTGTGTGTGTGTGTGTCTGTGACTGTGTGTGTGTGACTGTGTGTGTGTGTGTGTGTCTGTGTGTGGCTATGTGCGACTGTGTGAGTGCGCGTGTGTGTGTGAGTGTGTGCGTGCGAGAGAGAGAGAGTGTGTGTGCGTGTGAGTTGAAGCTGTATTTTTCATGGGTCAGTTCCAGACCAGGGGAGAAACACTCGACGAGGAATCGACTTGAAACTTGTTTGTTCAGATCCTCAAACTGCAGCTGATACCTCCTGAATAAACGATCCTTTCTGCTCTGAAGCTGTGGCTCTCACACCAGCCATTTATAATTCACCCTTTCAGCTTCTGACGGGTCCTGACCAAACGTGAATCTGTGTGTTTGAAGTGTTCTGGATGGGACAGTGGACGTAGTAAACATGGTCTGTTCGCACACATGCAAACAGGAAGCATCGATCTATTGTCAAACGACACAAATGACAAAAGCACATTTGATAAGTGAAACTAGTCCAAGTAGAGAGCAGGCGAGTCAGGATGTACAGACCGTCACCAAGGCTGTACTGAAGCCCCCAGTCAGGATGTACAGACCATCACCATACTGACGCCTCCAGTCAGGATGTACAGACCACCACCATACTGACGCCTCCTGTCAGGATGTACAGACCATCACCAAGGCTGTACTGTACTCCAGTCAGGATGTACAGACCACCACCATACTGACGCCTCCAGTCAGGATGTACAGACCACCACCAAGGCTGTATTGAAGCCTCCAGTCAGGATGTACAGACCACCACCAAGGCTGTACTGTACTCCAGTCAGGATGTACAGACCACCACCATACTGACGCCTCCAGTCAGGATGTACAGACCATCACCAAGGCTGTATTGAAGCCTCCAGTCAGGATGTACAGACCATCACCAAGGCTGTACTGTACTCCAGTCAGGATGTACAGACCGTCACCATACTGACGCCTCCAGATAGGATGTACAGACCATCACCATACTGACGCCTCCAGTCAGGATGTACAGACCACCACCGAGGCTGTAATGCACTCCAGTCAGGATGTA
The DNA here is from genome assembly GCA_036571765.1 of Plecoglossus altivelis. Taxonomy (NCBI): domain Eukaryota; kingdom Metazoa; phylum Chordata; class Actinopteri; order Osmeriformes; family Plecoglossidae; genus Plecoglossus; species Plecoglossus altivelis. Next base: position 9,435,843 of record BROE01000015.1, read on the forward strand.
CAGACCATCACCAAGGCTGTACTGTACTCCAGTCAGGATGTACAGACCACCACCAAGGCTGTACTGACGCCTCCAGTCAGGATGTACAGACCACCACCATACTGACGCCTCCAGTCAGGATGTACAGACCACCACCAAGGCTGTACTGACGCCTCCAGTCAGGATGTACAGACCACCACCATACTGACGCCTCCAGTCAGGATGTACAGACCACCACCAAGGCTGTATTGAAGCCTCCAGTCAGGATGTACAGACCATCACCATACTGACGCCTCCATTCAGGATGTACAGACCACCACCAAGGCTGTACTGTACTCCAGTCAGGATGTACAGACCACCACCAAGGCCGCACTGAAGCCTCCAGTGATCAGTAAGTTCACTGCAGTGCATCTCCACGCTCAGTTAGACGATGCTCGCTGCCAACACCGACCTCATTTCAACTGGCTGTCCTTCCTGAAAATGAGAGCATAGTCATTATCACCCGCTGCCATCGGATACCTGGTGGAAGAGAGGAAGAGGAGGGAGGGGGGGGAAGGGGAGGAGTGAGGGCGGGGGTTAGCTTCGGTGGGGGGTAATCGGAGTCAGTAGATGCTAATCTAGCTACGCTAGGGTATTTGGGGGATAATTGTAGCCCAGCTAGAGCTCTGGTGATGATGCAACAGATCCTTCAGTGTTAAGCCTTCAGATCCCTGTCTGTGTTGCCTCTTCCTCTTAGCTGTTTTCCATCTCAGCTGCCCTCCTCTCGCTCTCTCTCTCTCTCTCTCTCTCTCTCTCTCTCTCGCTCCCTCTCTCGTCCCCTCTCTCTCTCTCTCTCTCCAGCTCCTCTCTCTCTCTCTCTCGCTCTCTCTCTCTCTTGCTCTCTCTCTCTCTTCCTGTCTCTCAAGCTCCTCTCTCTCTTTCTCTCTCTCTCTATCGCTCTCTCTCTCTTCCTCTCTCTCAAGCTCCTCTCTCTCTCTCTCTCTCTCTCTATCGCTCTCTCTCTTCCTCTCTCTCAAGCTCCTCTCTCTCTCTCTCTCTCTCTATCGCTCTCTCTCTCTTCCTCTCTCTCCAGTTCCCCCCTCTCTAACTCCTTCTAGCGCTCCTCCCTCTCTCCAGCTCCTCTCTCTCTTTCTCTCTCTCTCTATCGCTCTCTCTCTCTTCCTCTCTCTCAAGCTCCTCTCTCTCTCTATCGCTCTCTCTCTCTTCCTCTCTCTCAAGCTCCTCTCTCTCTCTCTCTCTCTCTATCGCTCTCTCTCTCTTCCTCTCTCTCCAGTTCCCCCCTCTCTAACTCCTTCTAGCGCTCCTCCCTCTCTCCAGCTCCTCTCTCCTCTCTCTCCAGCTCCTCTCTCTCTCTCTCTCCTCTCTCTCCAGCTCTCCTCTGCCTCTCTCTCTCTCCCCAGCTCTCCCTCCCCAGATCTCCTCTCTACCTCCTTCCTCCCTCCAGCTCCTCTCTCTACCGCTCTCTCTCCCTCTCTCTCTCTGTGGATGAATATTCTCTGGCACGTCTTACAAACCCGAGGTAAGAGGCGGTGAGGAAGGGTCGCCAACGCTGCTTTAGCAGGAGTAATGAGCCCTAATCCCCTGCTGACTGGGTCCTGTTTAAACAGCTCCTGGCTGAGCCACCCAGTAATGGAGTAATTAACCCCAACGCCCTCTCCTGCCCGGCCGCCACGCACCTCCACAAACACCTCCTCCTTCTCCTCCGCGTGTCTCCTTGCGGTCTCCTCCTCCTCCCTGTCTTCTTCTCCTCTATTCCTCCTTCCCTGCATCTCTCCTCCTCCTTTCCTGCACCTCTCCTCCTTCCCTGCACCTCTCCTCCTCTACTCCACCACACCTCTCCTCCTCTACTCCACCACACCTCTCCTACTCCTCCCCTACATCTCTCCTCCACCACACCTCTCCTCCTCCTTCCCTGCACCTCCCCACCTCTACTCCACCACACCTCTCCTCCTCCTCCCCTACATCTCTCCTCCTCTACATCTCTGTCTCCTCCCTCTGTACTTCTTTTCCATCATCCCATATTACCAGCCTTGACACACTAGAGGAGAGCAGAGAGAGGGAGAGAGAGAGGGAGGGAGAGAGAGAAAGAGGGAGGGATACAGATAGAGGGAGAAATGAGAGAGAGAGAGAAAGGGAGGGTGAGAGAGAAAGGGAGAGAGGGAGAGGGAGGGGGAGAGAGAAAGGGAGGGAGAGAGAAAGAGGGAGGGAGAGAGAGAAAGAGGAAGGGAGAGAGAGAAAGAGGAAGGGAGGGAGAGAGAAAGGGAGGGAGAGAAAGAGAGAGAGAAAGTGAGGGAGAGAGAGAGAGAGAGAGAGAGGGAGAGACAGGGGTTCGTCTCTCTCCTAGACATAAGCTTTACTCTTCCTCTCAAGAGAACAAACCCTGTATTGGTAAACATGTTCTACTCCTTAGGCTTCAAGGAAACACAATTATCAAACCATGGATGAGTGAGTCCGGCCTGAAGGATGATCTGGCCTGGAGGATGAGGGTGGGTGAGGAGGACGTGAAGTTCAGGGGTCGTTAAGCACAGTTAAAACCCCAACACAAGCCTGTGTGCCTGTGTGCATGTACGACACCACCTGCATCTCCACTCATCTCATATCAACACAATCATATCAGGCACAGGCTTTTGGTGACTTTACAGTAACAATCAGGTATGATCACGCAGTAAGGACACCGCACGCACACACACACACACACACACACACCGCACACACACACACACACACACACACACACACACACACCACACACACCGCACACACACACACACCGCACACACACACACCGCACACACACACACCGCGAACGCACACACCGCGAACGCACACACCGCGAACGCACACACACACACGTACGTCGTCAGCGGGCGCACGGCAGGGAGGGTTCTGTAGCGGCGGTGGAACGCCGTCGTGGTAGCTTACGGGAGATGAAATGCTATCACGCGCGACCGCTGAATGGTTTGTGTCATTAAGAGAATAAGGCGAGCGAGGAACGGAGCGCGCTCGGAAACGCCGTCTCGCACGCCGCTTCGCACGCCGCCTCGCCGAGGGGGAAAGGCGAGATTAAGGGGATGTTCAGAGGCTCGCGTCTGTCAAGACTTCAAAGGCTCCTCCGACTCCTCTTGTTTCTGCCGCCATGGCGACCAGATCGCACACTCTGCTGCCTCTGTGGCTGTCAGCGTTTCTGACACTCCCTTTATCTGGTGTACAAGCTTTAATCCAGACACAGATAAATAAATCAACATGAGGGAGGAGGGAGGAGAGGGGGGG
>BROE01000015.1:9439393-9460103 GCA_036571765.1 Plecoglossus altivelis
TGACACCCACCCTAACCAGCACCCAGCCATACACCCCCACCACTACCAACGACCACCCGCATCAACCGCGCCCCCTCGCCGATACAGACCACCCTGGTTGGAGTCCAGACCCACCCTGCCCACCCCTCACACAAGACAAGACTCCGACTCCCCTCCCTGCGAAGGACGCTGGGCCCCCGAAAGACGAACGACCTCCACCGCTTCCCTCTATTCCTGCCCCCAACTAGGAAAAACACAAACACGGTAACTTATCTCGCGGTCACCACACAGGAAACCCCCAGAACACTACACACACCCACACCACCACACCACACACACACACACACACACACCATGCAAAAATACGAGCTACATCTCAACCCAGGGTGTTAGTGATGCGTTTTCCTTGCTCGCCTGATGCAGTCCCTTCCGCGTTCACCGGCATGAGTGTTGTCGCACCAGCACGAGGCAGACCACAACAAACACTGACGTCTGAAGAGAGCAGTCTGGTTTATGCTGTTTGTTTTTTTTGAACCAGTTCTGTGCAGAAAACACGTTCTCTTTCAGAATACAAAACTGCCTCCCAAGGGCACAATGCCCGGGAGGTAAGTTAGCTGGCTCGAAGACTGAAGCTGCCCGCGTTTTGACAAACAGAGGCTGAGACTGTCGAGAACACATCGACCGAGCGAGAAAGATGCCTCAATATGACCCCGGCTGAGGAGATCAATCCTAAACGAGAAAGAAAAGGTCTGGTTTTAAAAGGAACCGATGAGGTCAAAATCGACTACATTATATATATATAAAATAAACTAATTTCTTTCCTATAAGAAGTGTGTAGCACCCAAGGGGGAAGAGCTGTGAGTTGTGAAAAATTGAAGGAGACGGATTCAAACAGACCAATTTCCACATCAAACAAACCCAGGCTCCCTGTTCCAGGAGAGGCTGGCTCACACACCACACTGCCTCCGAAAACCTACCTCTCCTGCGTCCCCCCCTCTCCCCCCTTCCTCCCCCTGGCCCGCCCACCCCCCCCCCTCCCGCCCCAAGGCTCCCGCCCCTTGCCCACTGTCTGTCTGTCTAACTGACTACATGCCTGCCTGCCTGCCTCCCCCCTCCTCCCTCTGCCCCCCCTCTTAACCCACTCCCTCCTCATCCTCCCCCTCTCCCCCCCCCTCTCCTCCTCTCCCCTCCTCCTGCTCCTCCTCCACCCTTCCCCCCTCCTTGCTCCCCCTCCTCTTTCCCCTCCACCTCCCCCCCTTGCTCCGCTCCCCCTCATCCTCTCCCCTCACCTCTCCCCCTCACCTCTCCCCTCCTCCTCACCCCCTCCCTTCACCTCACCCCCTCCCCTCTCCCTCCGCCCCCCCTTCCCTCCCTCCTCCCTCTCGCCTCTCCTTCTGCTCCTCTCCAAGTCCTCACCAACCAGGTTTTTATGCCAGACTACCGGTATTCTCTATTTCCTCAATAACCCTGCTCTCTAATTCCCCTAAGCACTGTACTGGTTAGAATAGCCACTGTCTCTCCTCTGCTTAATTATACCCCTGTGACTCTATTAATCAACTTTTGAATTATTTAAGAGGTAGTGCTCCTCTGCCTGTAACTGGCTTTGACACAGCGAGCGAAGGAGTAGAGAGAGGGAGGGAGACAGGGAGGGAGGGAGGGAGGGAGGGAGGGAGAAGAAAGGAGAGAAGAGTGGGGGGCAAGGTGTCGAGAGGGATGGAGGACGATGGAGGAGGAAGAGATGGGCAGAAAGACAGAAAGAGAGAACGAAAGATGGAGAGAGGAAAAGGGAGGGAGAGTAGGAGATGCAAAGAGAGAGAGAAGAGAGAAAGAGAAATACAGAGGAAGAGGAAGAGAGAGAGGGGGAGAGAGAGAGCGAGAGAGCGAGAGAGAGAGAGAGAGAGAGAGGAAGGAAGAGAGATATAAAGGGGGAGAGAGGAAGGAAGAGAGAAATGGAGCGAGGGAGAAATAAAGAGGAAGAGTGAGATGGAGAGAGAGGGATTTAAAAAAGGGGAAACGAGATGGAGGAGATGGAAAAGAGGGTCTCTAGATGGTGGGTCCCTCAGGACCACCCTGCCTCCACTGCGCCCAGACAAGACAAACCTCTGTCAACATCCAATCAGCATTGGGGTTTCCACCCTCTGTTTTCATGCATAAGTTTTCATCACAAACAGGAATTCATGAATATATGGAGTGATACAGTGAGAAACAGAAGAGAGAGAGAGAGAGAGAGAAGAGAGAGGAGAGAGAGAGAGAGAGAGAGAGAAGAGAGAGAGAGAGAGAGAGAGAGAGAAGAAGAGACAGGAGAGAGAGAGAGAGAGAGAGATGGTTGGAGAGGAGCAGAAGAACAAAACAATCCAGGATGGAGAGAGGAAAGGACAAAGGAGAAAAAACTGCAGATGACAAACACACACACACACACACCAGCACACACACACACACCAGCACAAACACACACACCAGCACAAACACACACACACACACACACACAGCAATAAGCACACCATCGCTACATCCTGGCCTGTGCTTCAAGATAGCATGTTGCTACATCTTAGCCTGTGCGTCTAGATGGGATCGTTAGCATATTGCTACATCCTACACTGTGTCTAGAAGGGATCGTTAGCATATTGCTACATCCTACACTGTGTCTAGAAGGGATCGTTAGCATATTGCTACATCCTGCCCTGTGTCTAGTTGTGAATGTTAGTATATTGCTACATCCTGCCCTGTGGAGGGGAGGGGGGAGGGAGGAAGGGAGGAGAAGGGGAGGGAGGGAGGAGGGGAGAGAGGACAAGGAGGAAGGGTTCGGTGGGCTGTTGAATAAGTTGCTGAAGGAGAGTGTTGCTGAGGAAGGCCCAGAGCTGGTCTGTGATTGTCTGGGCCATTGCTCTCCAAGGAGAAACACCCTGCTTCAGACAACTGTAGTAACTTCTCCTGGAAGAGACAGATAACTGTAGTAACTTCTCCTGGAGGAGACAGACAACTGTGGTAATTTCTCCTGGAAGAGACAGATGACTGTAGTAACTTCTCCTGGAGGAGACAGATAACTGTAGTAGCTTCTCCTGGAAGAGACAGATAACTGTAGTAACTTCTCCTGGAGGAGACAGATAACTGTAGTAACTTCTCCTGGAAGAGACAGATAACTGTAGTAACTTCTCCTGGAGGAGACAGATAACTGTAGTAACTTCTCCTGGAGGAGACAGATAACTGTAGTAACTTCTCCTGGAAGAGACAGACAACTGTAGTAACTTCTCCTGGAAGAGACAGATAACTGTAGTAACTTCTCCTGGAAGAGACAGATAACTGTAGTGACTTCTCCTGGAAGAGACAGATAACTGTAGTAACTTCTCCTGGAGGAGAACCTACTCTCACCATGCCCATGTGCTGTTGAAATCCAGCACCCCTCTATCTATCCTCCCTCTCCACCAGCCCTGTCTCTGAACACACCCAGACCCGCTCACTACCCTCTATCTATCCTCCCTCTCCACCAGCCCTGTCTCTGAACACACCCAGACCCCTCACTGCCCTCTATCTATCCTCCCTCTCCACCAGCCCTGACTCTGAACACACCCAGACCCTTCACTGCCCTCTATCTATCCTCCCTCTCCACCAGCCCTGTCTCTGAACACACCCAGACCCTCTCACTGCCCTCTATCTATCCTCCCTCTCCACCAGCCCTGTCTCTGAACACACCCAGACCCGCTCACTGCTCTGCAAGGAGCAGGCCTCTGAGCTCAGGCAGGAGGAGAGCGGGAGGAGGAGGGGAGAGAATAGGAGGAGAGGAGGAGGAGAAGGAGAGAGAACAGGAGGGGAGGAGGAGGAGAGAATAGGAGGGGAGGAGGAAGAGAAGGAGAGAGAACAGGAGGGAAGGAGGAGGAGGAGAAGGAGAGAGAATAGGAGGGGAGGAGGAGGAGGAGAGAGGATAGGAGGGGAGGAGGAAGAGAAGGAGAGAGAACAGAAGGGGAGGAGGAGGGGGAGAGAGAACAGGAGAGGAGGAGGAGGAGAGAGAATAGGAGGAGGAGAAGGAGAGAGAGAACAGGAGGAGGAGAGAGAGAGAGAAAATGAGGGGAGGAGGAGGAGAGAGAGAGATTGGGAGGAGGAAGAGGAGAGAGAACGAGAGGAGGAGGAGGAGGAGGAGACTTGTTTGGTTGAAAGACAACAACAAAAAAAAGAATATTTATTCGACATCTCCGCTTCTTTCTTCTTGGTTTTTAGCGCAGCGATATGTTTCAATTAAATACAAAGGCTAATTCCCACACATCAAATTCTTCAGAGAATCTGAATATATTCATCTCCTTTCAGGAAAAACAAAGGGAAAAATTAAAATATATTATCATCTTTTAAAAACCCTTTTAAAAATAAACAAGACAAACATAAACAAAACACAACAAAAAAGTCCCTCTCTGTCCTCATCGCCTTTCCTCCCTCCTCTCCTCTCCTCTCTGTCCTCATCGCCTTTCCTCCTCTCCTCTCCTCTTTCCTCTCCTCTCCTCTCCTCTTCCTCCCTCCTCTCCTCTTCCTCCCTCCTCTCCTCTCCTCTCTCCTCTCCTCTTCCTCCCTCCTCTCCTCTTCCTCCCTCCCTCCCTCCCTCTCTCCTCTCCCTCCCTCTTCCTCCATCCTCTCTCTCTCTCTCCTCCACCTCCCTCTCTCCTCTCTCTCCCTCTATCTTCTTCCTCCCTCTCTCCTCTTCTTCTATCTCTCCTCTCCCTGCCTCTCTCCTCTCCCTCCCTGCCTCTCTCCTCTCCCTCCCTGTCTCTCTCCTCTCCCTGCCTCTCTCCTCTCCCTGCCTCTCTCCTCTCCCCTCCCTCCCTCTCTCCTCCCCCTGTCTCTATGCTCTTCCTCCCTGCCTCTCTCCTCTTCCTCCATGCCTCCATCCTCTTCCTCCCTGCCTCTCTCCTGGGCATCTCTCAAAGGAAATGGGGGGAGTCATTTGCATATAAACTGTAAGAGGCATGAATTGTCATCGGCGGTACATTAGACGCGAGGAGCGCGAAGGGAGAGGGATTTTCATGTGCAAATTTCAGCCTTGCTAACTCGGAGCATTATTATTTCATCAACGTGGAGGAGGAGGTCCCAGCGCTCCCAAGGCCACCGTCCCCACGGACACTTCAAGACTCCGACCAACACTCCCCCTCCCGCCTCCACCTCTCATCTGCCCCCTCATCTGCCCCCCTCATCTGCCCCCCTCATCTGCCCCCCCTCAGACCCTGCAGGGGGCGCTAAGCTGGAGAGAGAGAGGTGGAGGGAGAGAGAGAGAGAGAGAGAGAAAGTGAGACTGGGGACAAAAATGAGAGAGAAAAAGTGTACTGAGAAGGAGAGAGAGAAAGAGAGAGAAACAGAGAGAGAAACAGAGAGAGAGAGAAAGGGAGAGAGAAACAGAAAGAGACAGAGAGAGAGAAAGAGAGAGACAGAAAGAGAGAGCAGGCCTCAGAACTGTCCATCCAGGATCACAGGAGAGACACATCGGTGATGACTAGAGCTACTGGTGTTCTTCACATTAATTGCTTGTAAACTGTGAGGCTGGAGGCGAGCTGCCTTTCAAGTATAAGAAGGAGATTACAGCCAATTAGCAGGGCCTCTGAACCCCTCTGTTGCCAGGGGAATACTTCCTGCTTCATCATGTGGGACAACACGGAGCAACAAAGGAAAAAGATGCACTGGCCTTCGCTGAAAACACAAACTCTATTCATGAGAGACGCTGCAATTTAGTACAAAATACACAAACACACACGGATGTGGAGGGCTTTGAGGGGGGTAAGAGAGGGGGGGGGGGGGGGGATCAAGGAAATTAGCCGAAGTTGTGACATAAAAAATGCATGGAGACGGAGCATATATGTCATAGTATAACTCCGAACACGCGTTTCCAAACACGCACTCCCAAAGACAAGGACGGAGAGTGAGACAGGGAGAGACATGTTGTCAAAGGTCAAAGGTGAAACTCTGTGGCCTGGAGAGGCCGTTTCACATCCATTTGTCATTTTTCCTCCACAGTCAGCTCTCCTGGGCAGCCACACGTCGCCTGGGTAACCAACACGACTCATCTCCTACTTTGAGACAGGTAGATATTACTCTGGCACACCTGACACGCAGTGATGTGAACTGACAGGCTCACAGCTCAGGTAGGAGTTCAGTCTCCTCCCTCCTCACAGATAACTACCCCATCTCCTCCCCTCCCTCTCTCCCCCCCCTCCCCTCCCTACCCCCCTACCCTGCCCTCCCCTGCCCTCCCCTACCCTACCCTCCCCTCCCCTGCCTCCCTCCCCTCCCTCCCTCCCCCCTGTGTTTCCAGCATGACCCTCTCAGGAAAGTCAACAGCTGCTTTCAGTTGGCCGCAGAGACGATGATGTGATCCTTCAAACTGATGGACCTTTTAATGCATCACAATTAAGCGCTTCCTAATTAGAACTAATGACCGCCTCGTTAAGATCTCCACGGCTAATTGGTCTACTGAACCCCAAGCAGAGAGACACGAGGAGGAACTCGCAGCGATGGCGAGAGAAATGAGAGCACAAGTGAAATGAAGAACTGACCAGTAGAATCTAGTGGTGGTCCAAATCAAGCTGCATTTTCGATCATTTTAATATCAATATTCAAAGCGATGGATTCATTTCACTTTAACCGTCTATCAAGGATTCTAAATATTTAATGTAAAAAAAAAAAAATGGTACCCCCCCCCCCCACACACACACACTTTTTCCCAAGCCTCCTAAAATTTGATTCCCCAAGTTTACAGCAATCAGGCAAATCAGATGTGATTAATTATAAATTGAAGCATTCCTGCGTGCCCAACTGGGGTTGAACGTGCACTTACTCTCTGGGTATTTCTAAAAGTAGAGGAGAGGAGGAGACCAAGAGGAGAGGGAGGAAGAGGAGAGGGAGGAAGGGAGGCAACAGGAGAGGAGGAGATAAAAGGAGAGGGAGTGAGGGAGCGAGGAAGGAAGGAGAGGAGAGAGGAGAGGAGGAGAGAAGAGGGGGAGGAGAGGCAGAGAGAAGAGGGGAGGAGAGGAGAGAGGAGAGGAGGAGAGAGAAGGGGAAGGAGAGGAGAGAGGAGAGGGGGAGGAGAGGAGGAGAGAAGACAGGAAGGACAGGAAGAGAGCAGAGCACAACAGAGCAGAGTGAAACTCTGCTGTAGCTCAGATCAACATAGTGGGTCTGTAGTCAGGTTAAGGAGGGAGACCAGGGAAGAGGAGAGACCAGGGAAGAGGAGAGACCAGGGTAGAGGAGAGATCATGGTAGAGGAGAGATCAGGGAAGGAGAAAACAAGGGTAGGAGAGAGACCAGGGTAGAGGAGAGATCATGGTAGAGGAGAGACCAGTGTAGGAGTGTGTTCAGCTCACCAGGGCCAGTCACAGCATGACAGCATGACAGTCACACCACATCAGAGCAGCCGACTGGAAAACCTCCTTCCTGTTGCATTAAAATCCTCCTTGATTTCAGCTGAGCTCAGGATAGAGGCCAGGATGGAGGCCAGGATGGAGGCTGATGATGGAGGCCAGGATGGAGGCCAGGATGGAGGCCAGGATGGAGGCTGAGGATGGAGGCCAGGATGGAGGCCAGGATGGAGGCCAGGATGGAGGCCATCTTAAACCCAGTAGCCTGAGGACAAACCCCCCCCCCCCCCCCCACAACACACAGACACGCACGCTTGCTTGTCTGCACGCACAAACACACACAGATGCCTGAACTCACCCGCACCCCCTCACTCATACACACGTACACACACACACATACTAACGCACATACAAACACACACTCCAATACACAAACACACACAGATGCCTGAACTCACCCGCACCCCCTCACTCATACACACGTACACACACACACACACATACTAACGCACATACAAACACACACAGATGCCTGAACTCACCCGCACCCCCTCACTCATACACACGTACACACACACACACATACTAACGCACATACAAACACACACTCCAACACACAAACATACACATGCATTCTCAAAAATACAGGAGATTTACCCACCCCTAGTAAAAGCACGTGTTGTGAACAATCAAGTTCTTTCCAGGTAGCATACTGGTACAGAGAGGAGGTATCCTGGGGCAAGAGGCTGGGGGGGCTGGGGGGCCAGGGGGGCTGGGGGGCCGGGGGGGCTGGGGCGAAGCAGGGCCGGGCTTTCCTGGGAAGAGGGGGAGCTCTAATGGGCTTAGGGAGGCTGGGGGGCCGGCTGGGGGGCTTGGGGGAGGCCGTGCCTGTGGTCTTGCCTTGGGCAGGCCAGCCTCAGCAGCAGTAAGGTGGGCTGACAGACGGAAGGAGAGGGGACCCCGGGGGGCCCACCGCCCCCCCTCCTCCCCCCTCCTCCCCCGTCCTCCCCCCTCCTCACAGCCGCTGGAGTGCAGGGAGCAACAACCTGCCATGGAACAAACAAAGACAGATTCAGCTGCGTTCCTCTGCAGCGAGGGCAGACGCGAGGGCGAGACACTTCAGAAGATGCTTTGAGTGTGTGTTCATAGCCTGTGTGTGTGTGTGTGTGTTCATAGCCTGCTACTGTGTGTGTGTTTGGGTTGCCTCCGAGTGTGTGCTAAACCGAGCACGGCGTGGTGGGAACCATCAAGTTCTCTCCAGGTTAGCCCATACTCGGCTACTAGAGAGGAGGTATCTGTCTCCTGTGCGGCACTCAGCAGCCTGGCGGGGCGCCTGGGGGTGCCAGGGCGGCTGGGGGGCGCCTGGACGGGTGGCGTGGAGGCGATGAGCATGCGACGCTGTATGAGTGTGCGCTTTTCCAACGTGGGGTCACACACAACAGGCAGGTGATCCTTAGTGGTCGTAAGTCCAACCAACTAATGCAGCGCCATTAGGGACTGGCTGGGGGGGCTGGGACACGGCGAGCCGGCTTGGCGAGGGCGGCTTGGGGCGAGGAGTGGCCAGGCCACGGTGCCTGTTGTGTCTGCTTGGGGCAGGCCAAAGCTCAGCAGCAGTAAGGTGGGCTGACAGACGGAAGGAGAGGGGACCCCGGGGGGCCCACCGCCCCCCCTCCTCCCCCCTCCTCCCCCGTCCTCCCCCCTCCTCACAGCCGCTGGAGTGCAGGGAGCAACAACCTGCCATGGAACAAACAAAGACAGATTCAGCTGCGTTCCTCTGCAGCGAGGGCAGACGCGAGGGCGAGACACTTCAGAAGATGCTTTGAGTGTGTGTTCATAGCCTGTGTGTGTGTGTGTGTGTTCATAGCCTGCTACTGTGTGTGTGTGTGTGTTCATAGCCTGTGTGTGTGTGTGTTCATGGCCTGCCTGTGTGTGTTCATAGCCTGCTACTGTGTGTGTGTGTGTGGGGGGGGGACTTCAGCGCTGAGGGGGTGTGTGTGTGTGTTCATAGCCTGCCTGTGTGTGTGTGTTTGGGACTTCAGTGCTGAGGGTGTGTGTGTGTGTGTTTGTTCATAGCCTGCCTGTGTGTGGGACTTCAGGACTGAGGGATGTGTGTGTGTGTGAGTGTGTGTGTGTGTGTGTGAGTGAGTGTGTGTGTGTGTGTTTGTTCATAGCCTGCCTGTGTGTGGGACTTCAGGACTGAGGGATGTGTGTGTGTGTGTGTGTGTGTGAGTGTGTGTGTGAGTGTGTGTGTGAGTGTGTGTGTGAGTGTGTGTGAGTGTGTGTGTGTGAGTGTGTGTGTGAGTGTGTGTGCATGGCGGCACAACATCGCCAGTTTCTCAGTCACCTGGAGACATGACAAGATGACTTCAAAGTTGTAGAGAACAATGACATCATAGTAAGAGCTCCATAACTGTATCAGCTTAGTTGAAGCCGAAAGTTACATACAACACGCTTTCAAATAACAATATTAATGTACAGAATAATTGTGTGATGGATGTAGGATGCAAACGTATTTATAACTTACAGTGTGTGTGTGTTTGTGTGTGTGTGTTTTAACACTGATTGCTCAGTAGATCTTTACCCACACAACATCCCAACACCATCCCTCCCTCCCTCCATCTATCCCTCCATCCATCCCTCCACCCCTCCCTCCACCCCTCCCTCCATCCCTCCATCCACTCCTCCCTCCATCCCTCCACTCCTCCATCCATCCCTCCAACCCTCCCTCCATCCATCCCTCCACCCCTCCCTCCATCTATCCCTCCACCCCTCCCTCCATCCATTCCTCCACTCCTCCATCCATCCCTCCACCCCTCCATCCATCCCTCCCTCCACCCTTCCACTCCTCCCTCCACTCAGACACATGCAGTAGAACAGGAAGGTGTGTGTAGCCTCCAGCATGGCTGTCAGGGAGGGGAAACTGCAGCTTTATCCTGGCTGTTCCAACAGTGCCTGCACACCTCTCTGGCCGGGCCCTCCGATGGGAGACAATGCTGCTTCTCTAAAGCACCCTATTTACTGGGAGATGGCAGGGAGAACATGTTCAAAGCCTGGGCCCCAGGTCCACACACATCACACAGGGGAGCAGGGGTCCACACACATCACACAGGGGAGCAGGGGTCCACACACATCACACAGGGGAGCAGGGCTTCACACCCTGGGAGCAGGCGACTGCAGTCAGCGGGGAGGCCATTACTGCACATTTTACCTCCAGTACTGATGGGCCTTTCTGTTGAACACTTGAAGTTTGCAGCCGCAGACGCATGTTGTTTTGGCTGGTGAGAGTGTTTGTCTGTGAGAGAGGGAGGGAGAGAGGGGGGGGGAGAGAGAGATGGAGAGAGAGAGAGAGGGAGAGAGGTGAGAGAGAGAGGGAGAAAATGAGGGAGAGAGAGAGATGTAGAAAGAGAGGGAGAGGGAGAGGAGGGAGAGAGAGACGGGGGAGAGAGAGGGGGAGAGAGAGAGGGAGAAGAGAGGGGGGGGAGAGAGAGGGAGAGAGAGAGAGGAAGAGAAAGTGAAGAGAGAGAGAAAGAGAAGAGAAGGGAGTCCTCCGCAGTCAAGGGTGTGAAGGGGAGGTGGAGCAGAGTGAGGAGGGTGAGGGAGTGAGGAGGGGGAGGAGTAATCCATGAAAGTGGTTTGAGGTCTGCTCCTGGACTTCCATCCAGGTCCTGTCAGGCTACAAGGCAGGAAGATGACTTATACAACAGCCCTGTGTTGCTGCAGACACCAGTAATGTGAGTTACAGATAATATATTTCTCTGCGTAGCGCTCGTTAATTTAGTCAGGCAGCTGAAAGAGACAGTGGAATCCCATGTACTCATTTACCTGAAGTATTCAATTATACAGAACTACAAAGTAGAAGCACATTCTGCCAGAGCTCTGGGAGGGATGTCAGATAAAGTAGCGCTGATCCAACGTCAAACGAGCCGCCACAACCTGCATGGGAAGTCAAGTCACCATAACAACACTGGCGGTGCATAAGGTAGAGAGAGAGAGAGAGAGAGAGAGAGAGAGAGAGGAGAGAGAGAGAGAGGGAGAGAAGAGAGAGAGGAGAGAGAGGAGAAGAGAGAGAGAGAGAGGGGAGAGAGAGCAGAGGAGAGAGACAAGAGAGAGAGAGGGAGAGAGACAGGAGAGTAGAGACAGAGAGAGAGAGAGAGAGAGAAAGGAGAAGAGGAAGGGCGTTCGCGAGGAGAGGAGAGCAGAAGGAGAGAGAGGGGGGATGAGGCGAGAGGGAAGAGAGAGAGAGAGAGTAGTAGAGAGGAGAGAGAAGAGGGGAGGAGAGAGGGGAGAGAGATGAAGAGAGGGAGAGACAGAGAAGAGAGAGAGAGAGAGATGTAGAGGGAAGAGAGAGAGAGGGGAGAGGAGAGAGAGGAGAGAGGAGAGAGAGAGAGAGAAGAGAAGAGAGAGATGAGAGGGAGAGAGCAGACAGAGAGAGGACTGAGAGAGAGACAGTAGAGAGACAGAGAGAGGGTAGAGAGAGAGACTAGGAAGAGGAGGAGTGTAGTAGGGAGGAGAGACGAAGAGTGGAGGATAGCGTACAGGGACAGAGGAGAAGACAGAGAGCGAGAAACAGAGAGACAGAGAGAGGTAGAGAGAGAAGAGAGAGAGACGCAAGAGGAGAGAGAGGGAGAGAGAGAGAGAGAGAGAGACACAGAGAGAGAGAGAGAGTAGAGTATGAGAGAGAAGAGAGAGAGGGGAAGAGGAGATGGACGGATGAGGGAGACGAGAGAGTAGAAATAGTAGTAGATAAGAGAGGAGAGAGGAGAGAGGAGGTTGATTGTAGGGGGGTAGAGAGGACAGAGAGAGAGACCATGAGAGAGATGACAGAGAGAGACAGGATGTGAGAGGGATGGGCAGAGAGAGACATGGAGAGCAGTTATGGTGAGAGAGAGAGGCCGAGAGAGAGACAGAGAGTTAGAGACTAGAAGAGAGAGAGAGACACGACCAGAGAGAGACAGAGACGGAGATAGGGACAGAGAGGGAGACAATGAAGAGAACTAAGAGAAGATGACGAGAGAGAAACAAGAGAGAGAGGGTAGAGAGGGTAGAGAGAGAGAAAGAGGCACAGAGGAGAACAGTAGAGGACAAGGAGGAGAGAGAAGAGAGAGAGAGAAGGAGCACAGACAGTAGAGAGACAAGTGGAGGGAGACATGCAGGGAGAGAGAGAGGGGGAGGAGGAGAGGGGGGAGGGGGAGAGGGGCCAGGGGGAGAGGGGGGACGGGGAGGAGGGGGGACGGGAGAGAAGGAGAGGGAAAGGAGAGAGGAGGAGAGACAGGGGAGGGACGCGGGAGGCAGAGAGGGAGTGGGAGGGAGAGGGGAGAGGAGATGAGATGGTCTCCATGGAGCTAGAGAGGAGGGGGGGTGGGTGGGGGGGAGCAGATGTCACGGCGACAGGAACAGCAGGCTGGGGAGAGGCCGGGGGGGCAGAGACACCACACAGCCACACACACACCCAGTTCACACAAACACCATCACACAGCTACACAGTCAACACACAGCACACAACACACACACATACATAGTAACACACACCATCACTTACCATTTCACGCACGGTAATGCACAACACCATCACATACGGTAACACACACACCATCATGTACACACTGATGCACACACTCAACACACACAGTCAAAACACCAGCAACTCATCCTCATCGCCTCAGCACCTCTCCTCCTCTCTTCTTATTTGCTTTTGACAATACAATTAGCTAATTACTAACCCCGACGCTAACAAGCTAATCATTATCTGTGTGTTTGTCTAATACAAAAGCTCCATCGTCCGCAGGCGTTCCCAGAGGGTGAGGGTCCTGTCGCGGAGCAGCGCGATAAAGACACAGGTTTGAGGGCAGAGGGTCCTGTCACAGAGCAGCGCGGTGGAGACACAGGTTTGGGGGCGGAGGGTCCTGTCGCGGAGCAGCGCGTTGGGGACACAGGTTTGGGGGCGGATGGTCTTGTCGCGGAGCAGCACGGTGGGGACACAGGCTTGGGGGCGGAGGGTCCTGTCGCGGAGCAGCGCGGTGGGGACACAGCAACCTCCCTCTGGGTAACAGTGGCAGTGCCTGGTCTTTGGAGAGTCAGTCAGCGTGGCTCACATCTGTTAACACCTGGACTGGACGCCCCTATTCCACCAGGACCTGTACAGGTGAGCATCAGGCGGGTCTCACGTGAGCCAGCGTGAAGTGAGTTGGTGAGCGCGCTTTTCACGTCAACACCGCGCAGTAACTTACGATCTTCAACAGTAACCGGAGTGGGAAGACTTGCTATAATCAAAATAAAATAATAATAATAATAAAATATATATATGTATATATATATATATATATTCAAATTTATCAAAGCTCTCGAACGGTCGCTAAATTTGGATGACATCTACGACGTGTGTGGTTCCCTTAACGGGGCTTGTGAAAGAGTCGAGTTTAATTCGTTGTTTTTTTTCCTTTCCTGTGCTTAGCGCGTGCAGGAGGGACTCAACCCCCGGTGCAGCGGAGAGAAGCTCGTTAACTGCTCGGAGGTACTTAGGCTGGCAGCCGACTCCCTCGTTCCACCGGGGAAAGTAGCTTCAGAAAAGTTTAGAGCCAAAAGTCTCTCCTATCGGCCTGAAGGGCAAAGTCTACAGGCCCGACCTTTCACGGGAGGTCTCGAGGAAGACCGGCCAAGTCTTCTTCCCCCTCTCTCCTTCCTTTACCGGCTCACGCTTACAGCACGCGCGCAAACTCAGACCCAAGTGAAATCATAAAAAACCGTTGGTCCAGTGGACTCTAATGTCAACCTGACTGTTTCCTCACGAGGTCTGCCGTGTGGCGGAGGGCGGATTCCGAGACCTAACCGCCGTTACGGTGACACTGGTTCTGTCACGCGGAGGCGCGCCGCCTCCATTCAACCGTTTTCCACGCCGGAGTGGAGATGGAAGGTTTCTGCGGAAAACTGGAGAAAAAAAAAGACAGAGGTTCCACTTGAACAAGAAAATAAACTATAGACTTTTCAAAGAAATAGCGTAAATACGTAAACATGTGTCTATACCAACGGAAAGGACGCTATTTCATGTTCATAAAGCGCTGTAAAAGGACACATTCAATACACATTTCATGTGAATTACGTACAAAAACATGAATAATACATCGATAGCCTACTCTGAATGCATGCTTTCTTTTTTTTCTATCCATGTCTACCACGCGTTAGATTTGAACAAGGAGAAATTCATGCTGCAACTGCTAACGATATTTCTTCCCGGTAACAAACCACTGCAGATCGGCTGCAAATACGACCGTGTATAAGCAGTATCCGTTATTAAGTAGTGCAGGAAGGAGTCTTCCGTCGGCGGAACCCTTCTCGGTTTAACACGGAGAGAGTAATGAGAGATAACTTCAGGAAGATGCCAGTTAGCGAGGCCTCAACCACCACCAGCTCTATGCATTTTTTATTAGACGCAATTACTCCGAATCTGTTGATATTTCCCATTCATTTTCTTTTGGAAGAATTTGCATCAGCTAACCGGGGGCCAGCTGTAGGGCTAACAGTGCCACACTAAACTCTGTCTCTCTGACAACATCCTCGGGAATTACTTAATGACTAGGCTGGCTGTCAGCGGGCAGCCGAGTCTGTCGGCCCGTTTTGACAAAACAGGCGATATAGTCAAATTCTCCTCACAGCCCGTCGGAAGTTTGGTGTCTTTCTGAAGTGAAATCTTAGTGGTAATTCTCTGAACTTGGTCATCAGTGTATTTCAGAGGTTTCGTTCGGTTTCGTGGGATGAGGTAAACAGTTTTTAAGACAGACATCAGTCATTTGTGGGTGTGGTGGTTGAAAAAAGGCGGACACTTATACCGGAAGAGGGGGTAGAACGGGACGCTTCACATCCGTCTATCTAACGTCCTGACAGGTACTGAAAACAGCATCTAGTCCTTGTGGAGTTTCATGGTATTTATGCAGATTAACACGTTAAAAGTAGGAATGAATAAATAAACCGCTAAGTACTATGAGGCGTTTAGCCTGAGGGGAAGCCATCATTACCAGATTAAACAAAATGAGCAATCACAAAACAATCATCTTCACAGGAAAACGGAGTCAAAAGAAGCTAAGCTTAGGGGGGAAAAAGCTAAGTCATCTTAATTATTCCACTACAAACAAACAACTCGGAGAATTCATAATGACACCACACACACACACACACACACACACACACACAAACACACACACTTGCATGAAAAGAATGCGATGACAGCTGACGGTATTTTTTCCCGTGCTGAGCAGAGATTGCTAATAGAACATGTTTGATCACGATCATCCTTGACAGACTGTGCAGCTCTGACAGAGAGCCAATCCATCGTCTCTCTGCAGGTAAAGCAGTCCCACAGTGATGAGGGGGAGGGGGGGAGGGAGATGGGGGGGGGAGGGACGTGGGGGGGGTGGAGGAGATGAGGGTGGGGTGGGTAGGGAGATGGGGAGGGGAGGGGATGGGGTGAAAGGAGATGGGAGTCTGGAAGGGGTGGCGGGAGATGAGGCGGGGTGGGAGGGTGGAGGAGATGGGAGGGGGGGAGGGAGATGGGGGGGAAAGGCAGAGTGGGGGCTGGAGGAGTGGGAGGGTGGGAGGGGTGGAGGGAGTGAGGAGGGGGTGGGAGGGTGGAGGGAGCTGGAGGGTGGGAGGGTGGAGGGAGATGGAGGGGTGGAGGGAAGGCAGGGGTGGAGGCATGGGACGGATGGAGATGGAGGGTGGAGAGATGGGAGGGAGGTGGGGGGCGGGGGGATGGGAGGGGTGGAGGGATGAAGAGGGAAGGTGGAGGGATGGGAGAGGTGGAGGGATGAAGAGGGAAGGTGGAGGGATGAAGAGGGAAGGTGGAGGGATGAAGAGGGAAGGTGGAGGGATGAAGAGGGAAGGTGGAGGGATGAAGAGGGAAGGTGGAGGGATGAAGAGGGAAGGTGGAGGGATGGGAGAGGTGGAGGGATGAAGAGGGAAGTGGAGGATGGGAAGGTGGAGGGATGAAAGAGGGGAGGTTGGAGGCGATGGAGGGGGTGGTGGGATGGAGAGGTGGAGGGATGAAGAGGAAGGGAGGTATGGGAAGGTGGAGGGATGAAGAGGGAAGGTGGAGGGTTGGGAGGGGTGGAGGGATGAAGAGGGAAGGTGGAGGGTTGGGAGGGGTTGAGGGAGAAGGTGAGGGTGGGGGAGAGGTGGGGGAGAAGAGGTAAGTGGAGGGATGGGGAGGGTGGAGGGTGAGCTAGGGAAGGTGGTAGGATGGAGAGTGGAGGGATTGAAGAGGAAGGTGGAGGGATGGGACCGGGGTGGAGGTATAACCAACAAACCTCGCTAGTGAAGTGAGAGTAAATAGAAGAGTCTGAGACGGGCCATATTCCCCAAGCAGCTCTGAGGATAGAGGAGGGTATCGCAGCCAGCAGGGAATACTAGGGTCAGAACCAGGATCCAGCCAGCTTCTAACTGACAGGAAACAAATAGGACACACTCGCTGTGTTTCCACACTTGAAAGAAATCATGGCCGCCTTTGAAATCCAAATGAGCACATTCTAATATCTATTTTTCCAGGCTGTGTAGTGATCAAAACAACGGCAGAGAGCCTCTGAATCGTATCCGGAGAAAGATCTGCAGTCGTACATGTAACGCCTTTGAAAAGATAATGTCTGATATGGATATGAATAGCTGTTGTTAGGACTAGCACACGACTGAAACCCCACGTCTTAGCCAATCTATCCTGGCCCACGCAGCCAAACTTCAGTTAAACACACCACGTCCTCACACAAACGAGGGTGAAACTAGCTTCGCTTGCTGTTAGCTCTGCCCTCGAGTCTGGGATGTCCACCTTCTCCTCCCCTCGCACAATCTGCAGCCCAAACATCAGATATTGATTTTATGACTCTGTGTACTTCCTGTCTACCAGCCCCCCCCACTCTGTTTGTCTGCTCTCCTCTCTCTTTTCTCTCCTCTCTCTCCCCCTCTTTCTCTTCCCTCTTCTCTCTCTCTCTCTCTCTTCTTTCTCTCTCTCCTCTCTTGCATCTCTCTCTCCCCCTCTTTCTCTCCCTCCCTCCTCTCTCTCTCCCTCTCTCTCTCCCCCCCCTCTTCTCTCTCTCTCTTCTCTCCTTATTCTCTCTCTCCCCCCCCTCTCTCTCTCCCTCTCTCCCTCCCGCCTCTCTCTCTCTCTCTCTCTCCCCCCCCCTCTCTCTCCCTCTCTCCCTCTCTCATGGGCCGGAGGGGAAGGTTTGCCCTGAAGCGATCAGCGGGGATTGGCTTGTTCCTCTCTTTGATCATCGTTCAGCCAGCAGATTAACATATGCACGCTCTCTTCCTCTCTTTGTCGCTCAGACTGATAAGAAATATATGCCCACCTCTTTCTCTTCCTCTCTAGGTCTCTCTCCCTCTCTCCCTCTCTCCCTCTCTCTCTCCCTCTATCTGTCTCTCTCTATCTGTCTCTCTCTCCCTCTATCTGTCTCTCTCCTTCCCTCTGTCTCTCTCTCCCTCTCTCTCCGTCTCTCCCCTTCTCTCTCTCTCTGTCTCTCCTCCCCTCTCCTGCCTTCTCACCTCACCCCTTTCCTGCCTCCCCTCCCCTCCTCCCTCCCTCCTCCCCTCCCTCCCTCTCTCCTCTCTCCCTACCCCCCTCCCATCCCTTTCACCCTGTCTCCCTGCCTCTCTCCCTCCCCCTCCCTCCCTCTCTCACCCTGTCTCCCTGCCTCTCGGTGTAAACCCCATCTCTACTAAGGAGCTCCCCACTTGAAGTCTTCAGTCTGGTCTGGTGCAAAACATCAGGACATCAGCGGGTCAAGCTTAGCGTTGCTCAAACCATCACCTGACTCTGAAATCAGCCATGATAGCAGTGTGCTCTGTCAGGTCCCCTGTAGCCTGTGAGGGGCCCTGGAGCCTGTCAGGGGCCCTACAGCCTGTGAGGGGCCCTGGAGCCTGTGAGGGCCCCTGGAGCCTGTGAGGGGCCCTACAGCCTGTAAGGTCTTCCAGCTCTGCGGCGTCTGACAGACCCAGTCATGGTTCCAGGGAGGCTGGCTGGGTTCTCGCCCACCGCAGCAGAGCAGGAACCAGACGAGTCTCCCATCCCAGTTAGTCTGCTGTGATGAGGAAGTAGAGCGGCTGGGAGGAGCTGAAATTCAAGCTGATTGGTGGACGGCTCTGGAAGTGGAACACAGAGTTAGACGAGGAATGTGTGTGTCAGACTGTCTGTGTGTGTGTGAGTGTCTGGGTGTGAGTGTCTGTGTGTGTGTCAGCGTGTTAGTGTCCGTGTGTGTGAGTGTGTGTGTGTGTGTGAGTGAGTGAGTGAGTGAGTGAGCCAGACTCTGTGTGTGAGCAAGAGTGTGTGTGTGTGAGTGTGTGTCTGTGTGTGAGCAAGAGCCTGTGTGTGTGTATGTGAGCAAGAGTGTGTGTGCGTGAGAGAGTGAGCCAGACTCTGTGTGTGAGCAAGAGCGTGTGTGTCTGTGTGTGAGCAAGAGCCTGTGTGTGTGTGTGTGTGAGCAAGAGTGTGTGTGTCTGTGTGTGAGCAAGAGTGTGTGTGTGTGTGTTTGCTTGAGTAGGGCGATTCTAATGAAGCCCTGTGATTCAACAGTCCACTGGTTAGGGAATCTACACAACCACCCCCTGTCACCGTGATCTTTACAGGCTAATTAGGTTTCACCATGTGTTAGCCAAGACGCCCAACAGTGTGGCCCAAATACAGCAGAAACCAACAAGCCTGACGACGGAACACTAAATCCAGTAACCACGGAGACACCCTGGAGACGGAGAGAGAGGCGGCGGCTCTCTGTGACCCTGGAAACAAAACATCAAAATGATACACCAGATAAACACCCGCTAACAACATGTGTGTCTGACCGCAAAAAAAAATAATAAAAAATGGCGGTAAGAAGAGTCAGTAACCCTCCAAAATGTCCTGGTTCTGCTCCTTATCAGCGCGCAGGATGGAGGACAGCGTGAGCGGGGAAAGACCTGCACGAGTCGGGAGCTGGGGCCCCATTAAAACCGGAGCCCAGCTTGCTGTAAGGATGCACGTCCTCTCTCTCGCCCAGGAGGGATACCAATCCGCTCGCCCCGACGGAGAGACAATCAGCTGAGCTTGGCGCCGAGCGAGGCGGTGTTGACCTGCTGTTTCCTGCTCAGCAGAGGTGAGAGCTGCTTCGAGCTGATGAGCGCTTCCACAAACATCAAACACGCCTTCTGCAGCTCTCCTCGCGACCTCCTCGCGACCTCCCCGCGACCTCTCCGCGACCTCCTCTCGCCTCCCTGTCTCCTGCTCTCAGCTTTTATTTAGGGTTGATGTGGGAGGACGGGTCGGCAAATATCGATCACGGTGCGCGCTTCGTAAAACTCTCCCTCTAGGATTGTAAGGTGATTACAGGGCCCAGGCCCAGCTGCTGCAGTTGGATGTGTGTGTGTAGTGTGTGTAGTATGTGTGTGGCGTGTGTGGCGTGTGTGTAGTGTGTGTAGTATGTGTGTGGCGTGTGTGTGTGTAGTGTGTGTAGTATGTGTGTGGCGTGTGTGTGTAGTGTGTAGTGTGTGTAGTATGTGTGTGGCGTGTGTCTAGTGTGTGTAGTGTGTGTGTAGTGTGTGTAGTGTGTGTGTGTGTAGTGTGTGTAGTGTGTAGTGTGTAGTGTGTGTAGTATGTGTGTGGCGTGTGTGTAGTGTGTGTGTGTAGTGTGTGTAGTGTATGTGTGTATTGTGTGTGTGTGTGTCTGTCTACCATACTGTATGTCCATGTCTGTCCTCCTCTCACTGTCTGTCTGTCTGTCAAATCGATTCCAGACCCCTGATGTCAGAGTGGCCAGTGGGGCCCAGATGAGGAGCTCCTCTCCTGGGTTCGATAACAGATGCTGCTCCCCTGTGTTGCTCCAATCATCCAGGAGAGACATGTCAGAGAGAGACACACCTGAGAGAGAGAGACCTGAGAGAGAGACGTACCTGAGAGACGCATCTGAGAGAGAGACGTGCCTGAGAGAGAGAGAGACATGCCTGAGAGAGAGACACGCACTTGAGAGAGAGAGAGACGTGCCTGAGAGAGAGACACGCACCTGAGAGAGAGACGTACCTGAGAGAGACGCACCTGAGAGAGAGACGTACCTGAGAGAGAGACGTACCTGAGAGAGAGACACGTACCTGAGAGAGAGACGCACCAAAGAGAGACACACCTGAGAGAAATGCACAGATGCACACAACAGAAATGTCTTCTAAAAGTCCTGAGAATAATGCATGTCCTCAACCCTCCACATTCTAATGAACCAGATTCATCCCCCGCATGTCTGCCGTCTGCTGAAACAGGCCTCCGACCACCCATACACTCCTCACACACACACACACACACACACACACACACATGCCCCAACACACACGCCCCACGCACACACATGCCCCACGCACACACATGCCCCAACATCCCCCCCACACACACATGCCCCAACACCCCC